>VZTH01001983.1:434367-687295 GCA_013397815.1 Aleadryas rufinucha
TTTTTTAATGAATGTTTTTACTGTTAGACTTTACAAATTAGTTTTGTATGTGAAATGCCTTCTCTTGGAGGATAACCCAAACAAGCTCAAGCTTTTCACAGGTTTGGCTGAATGCTTGCTAAAGACAATGCCACATTTCCGTGCTCAGATAAGGCCTGTCTTTTCAATGTTCATCTTCTTTTTGAGGTCACTAAACATGAAGAGGTTTTTTATCTCCCGTGTGGATTTCATCACCTCTGTTTTTATGCTACCTCTGGAGGTGGAGACAGCACCAGCTGCTCAGCAGTTCCACGGGGCTTTGCTGGATTTAGAATTCCTCAGGTGTGAATTGCTACCACCATTCCACAGAGATGTTTCTGCATTCTTTCCTTTAGGAAGCTGACTGTACTGCCAGCATTTTCTTCTAGTTAAAAGGCAAGGAGCCATCGAAGGCACATAAAATAGTTGTCCCTCGAGGCCCTGCCTGAAATGCCTGAGTTTATTCTCTTTAATTGTAGACCATACAAACAGGTGAAAGCTCAGGGTCTAAACCCACCCTTCACACGATGCGCTGTTGTTCTGCAGGTATAATTTTCTGACATTCTTCAGAGAGAGATGAGCATTAATTTTTGCCCAAAATACTTACAGGAATACTATCTATTATTTATAAAATTGGCATTCATTTTATATTTGGCAGGTGTTCATACCCAACCTTGGACATCAAACAGCCTTTTTATTCAAGCCATTATTGGTGCCTTGCTGAAGTCAGTCCCTTTCAGCAGGGGAAGTAACACCTGGATATTTCTACTTCGTAAAGGCAGAGTCTAGAATAAGGTGTGTATGCAGGTGAGGGAATGTGAACTAAAAGAAAAAAAATCCTAGAACAATTACAAAATTTTAAGTCTGCTACTCTGTGTGTGTTGTGTGCACATTGATGTTCATGTGTGTGCACACGTATGTTAACATTTCAACATTAGGGTAAAACTTTATAATATGCCTTAAATAATAGTGGCTTTTCAGCCATTAAATTATATAGACAAAGTTTATTACAAAAAATACCTGTCAATGTAATTAGACATTTGAATTAAATGGATGGAAAGCAACTCAGACTAAACTAGGATTTTTCTTACTTTGTTTTTTGGTAAATAACAAGACAATCTTCCCCTAGGCTAGAAAGCTGAGGGAAAGGAGGAAAATACAGAAGCACAAAATACAGTTATTTATATTGCAGTGTAAAACAGCGTTGTGAAGTAAGAATATTTTGCATCAATTTTTTTTCCACGAGATTTTATTAAACCATCCTTTTCTCAGGCTTTTTATAGCCTGAAGCTCTTTATCTTCATGGCATAACAACACTATTTGTAGTTAGAGGTATAACCCATCCAGAGTGCTATTTTTTAGTGTGTGGCTCTCTTGATACTGATGCACAGGTAATAACTTTTTTTTTAGCAGTGGTGAAGCCACAGATATCCTCTGAGAGACACAGTCGAAAATTGTATTTCATAATCTTGTTTTGAGCATCATTTTAATATTTAATATGACCCCGTGTGACTCTGACACATGTAAACTGTGATACATGGAATTAATTTCAGTGGGCCAGATTCGTGTCTCATCCTGTAATGGCAGTGGACAGCTAAAGTCAACGTGACTGGGAAAGGCACCTGAGAAAATGAAACTCTACCTTCAAGTGTCTTCGAGTCTTTGCTTCAAGTTATGAAATTGCTTTTAGAGGAATTCAAGAGGTACAGCATCAGTACGAGGTGGAGAATTTGGAGAGGAAAATGGTTCAAAAACGATTGACAAGGCATTGTAATGTGGTATAATCCTCGTGGAAAACAGCAGTCTTCTGATACAAAGCAGAGTAGAAGTTGCTATTATTTCCACCACAGATCTGTCCCATTTGAAATGAATATGAATATCATCATGCCACTTGTGACTTATTCTGTGCTTCAGCATTTTTTCATTTTGTTCTGGCTTGCTTGTGCTATTTCTTTATACTTGCCATTATATATGTGTACTTTTTCCCATATTTTATGGTTTTCTTTTAGATTTTCAGATTGTTAAAAAATTCTTGATGCAATCATCTTAATTTTTGATGTATTTCTAATCCTTTCTCCATGTTAGGATAATTTGCTGTCCTGTCTTTATCTCTTACATTCCTTTTTTCCTTATCACTGCTAGATACTTGCATTTCCCTGAGCTATTTGAAGTCCATTACCCTTCTTTTGTTAGTTGCAGTTTAAAGGAAGAATGGAAGACTTATCATTTTTATTATCTTTTTCTCTTGAATTAACTTCCACTTTAAGATGCTCAGCCACTTCCTCCTAACGAATTAGAATTAAATCTAAAATAGCTACTTTCTGTGTCATTTCCTCCACTCATGAAACAAAAAAGCAGTCCCTAGCACATCTGAAGAACTGAATAGACAACTATGTCCTGCCTTAATGCTTTTTCAAAGAGAGCCTCAGATAGTTGTATTCTCATCCTATATGGAATGTACTCCCATTCCCTTGAGGTCCAGACCTTTAGGTCTTTCCAGTTTCTGCCCCATGGGTATCTCCAGTAGCTGCTATATTGAGAGAGCCTCTTGATCAGAAAAATCTTTGGTTAAAACATGGCATTATGTGCACTTTGTCTCTCCCATTTTCCAGCTGGTGTTCAGTAAATATTTCTGTCAGGGTCTGGAGTGTATGTTCTATGAGGAGCAGTGAGGGAGCTGGGGCTGTTTAGCCTGGAGAAAATGGAGGCTCAGGGATGACCTTGTCACTCTCTACACCCCCCCTGGCAGGAGGTTGTAGCCAGGTGGGAGTTCAGCCTCTCCTCCCAGGCAAACAGTGACAGGACAAGGGGACAAAGTCTTAAGCTGCACCAGGGGAGGTTTAGGTTGGCCATTAGGAAGAATTTCTTTACCTAAAGGGTGATTGGACATTGGAATGGGCTGTCCAGGGAGGTGGTGGAGTCACTGTCCTTGGAGGTGTTTAAAGAAGGACTGGACATGGCCATGGTCTGGTTGACACGGTGGTGTTGGGGCATAGGTTGGACTCGATGATCTCAGAGGTTTTTCCACCAGAGCTGATTTGTGTTTCTGCTTGTGGATCTGTACTGCAGGTGTTTGATGGCTCACTTCACATTCTCCCTTTCTTAGAACCTTTTCAGTTCTCTCTTCTCTCTCCTGCCCTTCTTGGCTTTGACCATACAGATTCTAAATCTACAGCCTGAAAAGAGCAGGGAGAAAAGCCTGCAGACTTTCTTTCTCTGGCACCTTTTAAAACTGGTTCAAAGCCTTGCTCATGAAGAGCAACTTGCCAGGCTCATGAGGTTTCCCTCAGCAATTAGCCCCAGAGAGAACTATCCTGCATGTCCACCTGTGCAGCCAGACCTGCCCATGGCACATCCTGAGCCTTTATCCCTGGCTGGATAAGCTCAGCATCTCAACTCACAGCTTCTTCAGCCTCCCCACTGCAGCACCACCAGTGCCCAGGTACACAAACAGGAGATGCCACACACATTTTTTGCTCATCTGTGGCAATAAACCCTGTTACTTCAGGGAAATAATGTAATTCTTACTAATTACTATTTCCACCATTATCTGAAGCTATGGAAATTAATGTCTTCATCCAATTAAATAACTGCTTGTGTGCTTGACAAAGTGTTATATTTATACAAGGGAGTTATTTCTTCAAATTACTGAAAATAGTTGCATTGAATGAATACAATATGCCAGTTAGATTCTTGGCATATAATGTCTGTTTCAACATTAATACTGAGGGAAAATTTAATCTACTCAATTCTTTTATGACATCTAGAAGACAAGACAGGGATCAATGCATGTGTAGCCTCTCATTTTTGCCAATTTTATGCAAATCAAATGGCAAAAAAAGAGCATAATTTTGTTCCATTATTCCATTATGCCTAGTGCAATTATTGTTTCACTATCCTTGTTGCAGACTACTTGATGTACTTGTTTTTCCATTTTTTGCAAGTGTCACTTTCCAAAGTCTAATAGTACATCTACTCAAGTATTAACTGAAAAAAGAAAGAAGTAATTTTTTTAAAATACACAAAAGAAAAAAAGAGGAATATTAAGTAGGCTCCAAAAGTAGCAACTAGAAAGGAAAAGGTAATTTTAGGAAAAGCAAATAGTTTCATTGCAGTATTAAAAAACATATTGTAAAATTAAGTATTGAAGTATTAGGGAGGTTACCAATGTAGCCATTATTAAAAGGCAGGGGGTTTTTTAAAAGAAGAGTAAGAGATCTACATGAGATTATTTTGAAGTAGAATCACTAAGATGAGGCAGTGTTGCTCCAAAGGAGCTGAACTGTGATATTAAGAAGAAAATTGTGTTAATCAAAATATTGTTTCTACTGCTGATTTAACAGTTACCCAACATTTTACTTTTTGGTTTGGTTTTTTTTTTTTTCAAAAGAGATGAAATTTGTCAGCCTGACAACATGGACAGAGAAGTCACGCTTAAATAGCCTTGGAAGAAATTGGTGTAGGACTTACAAAGCTCCTGGGTAAAGTATAATGTGATGAGTAAGAAACAGTAAGCCACCAATAATAAATGTATTCTTCCTAAGCCTTGCAAAGAAAAAATAGTGGATAGGAGAAAATTGGAGCATATGGTTTATTTTTATTTTCAAAATCTTTTAGTAAGGCTTTTTTTTTTTTTTAGTATCATTTAGCAAACTAGCCAGAAAAATGTGGAAACCTCTGCTAAATTCTGAAGGAAGGGTGCAAATCCCAGTAAGGTCAATGGAATTTCATTATCTTCTAATAGTTTTTTCAGTATTTCATTGAAGCTATGAATAAAAAGAACAAATACAGAAATAAAGGAAACGGTGGTATGAATCCCAAAGATCATGTCCTAATTTAGAAAAGAATGAGAGAAAATAACTCAAAGTAAATGCTTTCTCAGCTAGAAAAAGTCTAATAGCAGTGTTCCTTTGGGATCATTAAAGGGTATTGGATAAATTCAGTACACCTACTAATGATGTGTAAGAAAGGTTGAATTGTGAGATGGAGCTTTGCTGACAAGGAAAAAATGCCCTAGCTTAGTCAAGATTAACCAAGATTGTGAAAAACTCCAGAAGGAATAGCAGGGAAAACGAACGGCAGCAGAATGAATGCAGAAAAACGCTCAGCAGAAGCGACATTTGCAGTGGGAAATGTCAGTGCAAGATGCATCAAGGTTTCAGCGCAGCATCCAATTACACATCTGTTCAGTAGGAAGACTTCTAAAAACTTTGTATTTTAAAAAATAAAAAGTTCATACTAAGAGTCAAGATCAATGCCAGCAGATTTGTTCTGTCATAGATGGAAATGCTATCAGGTTGTCTATTTAATTTTTAGCTTCTGTACAGAAAGAATATAGAAAAAATATAATGATTTTATTGCCTGGTCTGGTAGATTTTTATTTGAAAGCAGAGAGGTGTTTCAAATAGTGACAATGTCATTATCAGCGCTGATAGAACTTGATGTTGTCCGGTCTCTGTCTTTCTGCAGCCTGTTTCACCTTTAAATGCACCTGAAGCCAACTTGTAATTTACCCTGTTATTCTTCATCCACAGTCTACAATTTAAAAATAAGAGTGCAAAAATATCATTATTTTTTTTCTTCATGAAAATATTCTGCAAAGGAACAAACATTCCAATAAAAGTCTGTCTCTTTCTTTGTAGGATAGATTTTACACCTCAGTTCATGCATATGCATAAAAAAAAATACAGAACTGACTCCAAAGATTTTTTCTCCAGATTCAAAACAGAAAAAAATTGGAAAAAATAACATAAACATTAATTTCCCCCTATGTTGTTTTGTAGATGTTTCTGAGTTTGGTAAACTTCCTACAGCATTTACAGTCTTTATTGTATGGCAGTTTACTTCTTGGAGATGAAGGTAACAAATGTGACTACTGTAGCAAAATACACACATGGGTGTTAAGGCAGGTAAGATTTTTCTGTCAAGGTTTCACTTTAGAAGTGTGCCAGTGAATTTTCTGGGAACTTTATTTCTTTCTAAGTTTAGAAAAAAATATGTTGGCAAGAGAAGGCTTATATTTCTTTCTAAATATTGACAAAATGAGTAGGCAAGGGAAGGCTTATACTTTTAATCTTACAAAATTGATACCTCCCAAGAGCTGACTTACCAGATAAGACAATATGAACAGCAAATTGTAACATGCATTATTCTGTTAGCACTAGAATCTGGTAAGCAGGGACAAGTTTGTGTTACCTTAGGAAAGAGAACAATGGTTTCCATTATATCAGAAATTTTTGTTTTGGAGTGGCTCAGATGGCTCAGTGTTGCTCAATGAAAAATTAGCGTGGGATTTATGAAAAAAAAGCGCCTTTTGCTGTTGTCCATACAAAGTGTTGGGTGCATATTTGGAAAGCAAAGGGGAAGCCTGCACTCAGGTTCCCCCATCAGGCTCAGCAGGAATCCTGTACACTGCGCACTGGGAAGCCTGTGCCCTGCTCTGAGGTGTTGAGCCAGAGCAGCTCTTGAAGCTATCAAATCCCTCTGCAGCCATTACCTCCTCCACAGCTGTCTACACGCCAGTTTCACCAATATGTCATAAGGCCAAGGCATGTCTATATATCCCTGTCCAGAAGCAGTGCAGAGCTTGGCCCCTGCTACTTAATGAGCCCAGTAATATCTGTCCCAAGGAGAAAGGAAAGGGCATAGGAAGCATTTGTTTCTCTTAATATCCTTGCAAAGAGGTCAAGCCCAATGGTATTCTTTTTTCTCCCTCTGCTCCTCAGCCTCTTACATTGTTCTCAACATAACTGCAAAACCACTGCACTGGATACCGTAAATTGTACTGAGCATCCTTAAGTGAGGAGGATGTCTGCAGCAAGGCTTCATTGATCCCAGCCTGCAGGAGAGGGCCAGCAGTGCAGGGAGGGGTGCCTCTGTGTGTGCATGGGGGGCAGGGAGGAGAGGATGGTCTCTGCTTTATTCTTGTCTTCAGAGTTTTGCAGAGATTCTGAGCAGCTGGAGAAGTCTGTGTTTGGGGGCTGTTTTGCTTTATCTGTTCCACTCTCTCACAACAGCAACCACAGAGAACTTTGCATATACTGTTTTACTGAATGAACGTAAATGTATCAGCATTTTTCTCCTTGTATACAGGGGCTTAAGTTTTGATAGTAATAGCCTAGAAGCATTGATACTTTATACTTACTCTATTTATTTTGCTTTCCTACTACAATGGATATACTCTTGGAAAGCTTTGTTCACATAACCTACATCACTACTCTAGTTTGTAATCTCATTATCAGTTTTTATTCAGTAACTTAAAACTTTTGATAAGTTATTCAAACACTTTTAAGTTCTAAATCTACCCAAGATGGTTTAGTACATTAGTTCTTTAAAAGTGTAAATGATTTCTGTGTCAAGAACTGAAAGGATGAAAGGTGTAAAATGTTACACTTGCAAGAAAAGTGGAACTTACAGATATGCATGTAAAGATGAAAGGATTGACAGATCTGACTTCTCTCAGCCAGATTTGTTAACTTCATCTGACACCAAAAAAATCCCATCAAATCAGCACAGAGGAGAACCAATATTGGCATTGTACATCATTCCTTTCCTAGAATTATGAAAATTCTACTGCAGTGCTGTGCCATACGGCAGCCAAAAGGTTTGCTTTCCTTCATTTTCATAGTGTTTTAGTTCTTAGCTAGGAGACAGTGGTACAATGTTTCTTCCTTGATATTTTAAATGTAGAAACCTTTCTAGTTGTGTTTCGATTTTTATTTATGATTGTTTATGCAGTAAAAGTACTATCATGCTATTCTCTGCACCTTTTACGACCACCCTAGTCTCTTTCTGTTGGCCTGTTTGGGTTGGTTTGGTTTGGTTTTGGTTTTGTGCTTTGGAATAGATCTCTTGCCTGGTAAAAGATTGTTAAGATCTTAGCTTTGCTGTGAATGGTAATTGCAAAAGTTTTGAATGTCAATTTCAAACATTTTCAAAAACTTGTCTGATTTCTGTAGATCTGAAACAAAATCTTCCTTCAGTCTGAGAAAAAGATGGTTCAGATGGCTTTAGAACTTTTTTGGTTGGTTTAAAGGAATTGAGAAAGTGGAGAAGGAATGTATCTCCCTATCAATGGTAAGCAAAACTATTTCTGAAAGTGTTTCTGTATTAAAGAGTATTCTTGAACTGACTTTGTGTCTTGGACTGTGATCTCCTTTTAACTGCATTTCTGGTCCCATAGTAGTATTTAACAGAGGACAGTTGTTCAGCAGCCTTAATCACATGTGATATTGAACAATTAGCAGACTGTTCGACAAAGGCTTCAGCCTTGGCTTTTTATCATAAAATATAAAGCAGTAACACAATTCCCCTTTCCTCTCTTTGCATGAACTCACCAATTTATTACCAAACACATACAAAGGGATGTCTAATAGTGAAGAAACGTGTCTGGACACTGAAATGGACAGGATAATGAAATGATCTATCTCAGCTCTGATAGGAAGACAATGTACAATGTAACCCTGGACTGAGAGCGACTTGTGGACCTCCTTAAACCCTCTGGAATTAAACTGGGAAAAACACTTTTCACCTCTGTTTTCCCCACATACTTTCAGGTGTTGCCTCCATCAAGACTGTAAGCTCCTTAAGGCACAGACTCTTTCTCTGTGATGTTTGTACTTTGTGATTGACTTTGACATCCTGGTCTTGGTTCGACTCTTTTATTCACACAGAGCTCAAATGGATACTGCTGGATGTTACTGCATCCTTTACAGGAGCATTGATGGACTTTAGGTGAAGGTTTAACGGTGTGCCTGGGAAAACAGGTTAAACCAAAACCCAAACAAATTCCTTTGGGCTTCAAGGGTAAAAAGAATCTGGGGTGGGGTCGATTTGGACCTGATTCCAGACTAATGGGGTCACTTTGGACCTTTCTATTTAGAGAGGGTACCAGGAGATGAAATTAAATACCCTTTCTTCATCTGCTTGGAACGGAGACATCATGTCATAAATTCCCAATTTCAGTGTTAGGAAAAAGTTTCTGGGGGTTTGACTGATCGTAAAATGAAAACAGGTTACAGTAGAGTTGAAAAAGGCTGTGGAAGGAACACTTTTTAAAAAAATGACATTTTAGGTAACTTTAATACAAGGATCACTTTGGTTACTTTTGTACGGCTCCGTTTACAAAGGCAGCAACTTTCGCGACTGCTCATCATGCTGTAAGCAGGAGCCAACGTCTTGATTTGAACCTTAAATTGAGAGGACGGAAGATGTGTGTTAGTGTCTTTACAAACGATTCGGTGGGTGAAGGGATGGGTGTTAACGTCTTTGAAATGGGTCTCAATGTCTCTACTAACTTTGGGCAGCAAGTTTGTTGCAGAGCCCAGACAGCTTGGCTCCTGAAATACACAAGGGTCTGCACAAGCCTGAGCTTCTGAACTTCGGGGTAAAATAACAGGTTCAAGGAGGAATATGTGGTAGGTGGTTCGGGAAGGCTGTACCTTCCTAGTACCGCAGCCAATGGGGAAAGGAAAAGGGCAACATGCGGCCGGGAGTTTGGGATAAAAGGAGGCTGCGCCCTCCGAAACCTCGGGAGAGATAACTCGGTGGGCGTGTGCCCCAGTGGCTTCTTTTCCTTTAATCGAATAAAGTTGCAGGACTTCTCTGTCTCCTTTATGGACACTGGCTTTTCATAGCGCGATTTTCCGTACAGAGTAAACCTTAGGAAGGTGAGGGTCCCAAAACAAGCTGTAACATCTCTTCTGCTACCGGCGGGGAGGAGTTCAAGGCAAATCGCCTCTGAACTTTGCAGGACCTGAGGCAAACAGAGGAACCAAGGCAGCAGAGCGGGAGCCATCCGAGCCTTCGGCCGCTCTGCCGGGGGGTGCGGGGCCGCTCCCCGCCAAGGAGCGCGGGACGGGGCGGGTTCGTCTCGGGGGTCCATGCGGCGGGGGCCGCATTCTCGGTGCCGCTCCATTCCCGGTGCCGCTCCAGCTCCCCCCTACTCCTGTTCTGGAAGCGTGGGCGGGAGAGGCGCCCGCGGGAGCCCCGGGGGGCGGTCACCCCGCCGGACCCCCCTCCCAGCGAGGGACGGATCCACGCGGGCCGAGGGGCGGGAGGCGGCTCCGAGCGGCGATGACAATTAGCCTTTAAAAATGGCTGCTTGGAAGCTGTCAGCTGGGACGCGGAGGGGCTGCTAACCCTCCTCTCGCTGCCTCCCGCCTCCCTTCCCGGCAGGGCTAATAACGGAGCTGGGATAAGAGCTCTCCAGCCCTTTCCCCGCCCCGCCGAAGCGCGGTGCCGTAGCGGCTCCGGGGCCCGGCCGCCCTCACTTCCCAGCTGGCTGCCTGGCGAGAGGACGGCGGCCCCCGCCTCCCGCGCTCCTCCTCGCCGCCGCTGCGTGTGTGCCGCGGGCACCGGGATACAAAGGAGAAGGGGGAGCCGCGGGATACATGGTCCAGGGCGGCGTGTGCGCGGCCGTGGGGGCATATCTGGCGAGGAGAAAACACAAGGTCAAGAGGCAGCTCTCCTCTTCCATGGAAGAAGACGGGAGCGATGAGCCCTGAGGAGGACGACGAGGAGAAGGGGCGGATGGCTGTGGGCTGCCGCTGCCGGGCTTCCCCTCGGGAGTGACGGGGCGCGGAGGGCTGAAGGGGCCGGAGGAGGCAGCGCTGGGGTCGGGAGGGAGGAGAGGAAGGCGAGGAGGAAGCGGGGGGTTTGAATCTCCCTGGCTGGATTATCTCCCCGCAGGGGAAGCTGCCATCGCCGCCCGGCGCCGGCCGCGCCTCGGCCCGCGGTCCCCGCGGCCAAGATGGACCTGGGCAGCGCCGGCCGGAGAGCGGGAGCTGCCCCCGCGGCCCCGGGCGCTTGGAGACCTTTCCCCTCCGCCTGCTGCTGCTGCTTCGCCTCGCTCCTGGATGTGAACAGCTGGCTGCTCTTCTACGGGTTCCTCTACCTGGCCCTCTATGCCCAGGTGTCCCAGTCCAAGTCCTGCGACAAAATCTCCTGCTTCTCGGGTCATTGTGTCAACTCCACCTGTGTCTGCGACCAGGGCTGGGTGGGAGACCAGTGCCAACACTGCCAGGGCAGGTTCAAGTAAGTCTCTGCTTTTTGCAATTTTCTACTTCTCATCCCTACATCCTTTTCCTGTCACTTTCACTTGCCTTTTTTTTTGTTTTTGTTTGTTTGGGTGGTTTTTTTGTTTGTTTTGTTTTGCTTGTGTCTGCTATGATGCTGTTTATGTGTGGTGGAAGTATGTGGCAGAAGTTAAGGATGAAATAGGTTCCTCCAGCTCTTTAAGAGCACAGGACACAGCTCCGGCTGACTTATCGCTGAAAATAGGCTGCTCCACTTCATGGGAACTGAGAGACGGGGAGAAATCGGCCTAAAGCTGTGTCTCTGCTGTCCCTTCTGGAAGTGTCATGGAAATGACATGTGCACTTCATGGGGCTGCCCAGGGAGCAAAAATTAGTAGTGGATTTTAATGACTTATTCCTTCTGAAGAGTGAAAGATTTAGCTCCTTCCAGTCTTCCTTTCTTTCAGTTCTTTGAGCTAAGTGGGCATTAGTCAGTTACACTCAGGACAACACAAGTGCAGCTGAGTGAAATGTACATCCCTGGTGTCAAGGTTTGCAGGAGAGAGTGGGAAATGTAAAACAATAACGTAGTTTTGCAAAGGAATGAGTACTCAGTCAAGCTCTAACTACCTCCTCATTCTTAAAAGTCATTGTGATTCCGAGTCATTGATCAGTGAGAAGGAAGCACACCCTGACACTTGCTTTTCTATATGGAGTGGGAAAGAATTAATTTATAGGGCTGTCACTTTCCTCCCGCCCCCTTTGCTGTCAGCGTGAAGACTGGCTGTGAAGAATACTGTTTGCTGTTATTTCGCTATATAATCTTGGACAGGACATCTCATTTCATTCCCTGTAAAACACCCCCTATAAGCAGGAACTCCATTTATTAAGTATGTTGACATACATAGCTGGAAAATGTCCTAATATGTAGCTAATAGCAATATATTGGTGAGGTTATGTCTTAGAGGAGTCACTCTGTCTTTGGAAAACTACTTTTTAGAGGTTGCATGTCAATAACTGTCTACTTTAATATTGTGTTTAAGTTCAGTTTTTCTCTCTGGAGTACTGAAATTAAGCTGTATAATTTACATCTCTTTTAAACGTTTAATACAAAGCCACTTATTCCTGAATAAACAAAAAGTAAATCCAATAACTTGTTAGCCTGGAAAGTTAAGGCGTAGCTGAGGTCAGGCATGTTGGCTGAAGTGATGTACACAGTGCAGAGAAAGACCCAATTCACTGATGTTTGGTGGATATTGCAGCAGTAAGATTATAACCCAGCTATAAAGCTACTACAAGGCAAATATAGTACATCTTTTCTACTTATGAACTTGATAATAGGGTTTTAAAGTTGGCCGTTTGTTGCCTGTGTGTACTGGATGTTTGGGGTTTGTCCTGCTCTGGAACAATGGGCTAATTTCGGGGGGGATTGAGAGTGATGAGAGGAGGCCCAGGTGAATCTTCTTTGTGTATGTGGATCTGCAGAGCTATTATTTCCTGGCTGTAAAGAGATTACTTGTATCCTTTGTGTCGGTGCCACTCGTAACAGACCCTAATAGTGCCAGGACCAAAGCAAATTGTAGTTTCTTCAGTTTCAAAGCTTGTTGTGAATGAGTGTGTTCTCTGAGTTGTTACTGAGCCGTTATCCCGTCCTTACAGGTATAATTTTGCTTATCTGTTAAAACATCTAGGTTTCTTTACCTCGTTTGTGTTTGTCAAGTGAGGAAGCACAGTGGTTACGTTTTCTCTTCTGGTAGAAAGTTAATAATCCATCCCCACCTAGAGGAAGTTCTGTCTGAGTGTTGGAAGGGCACCTCTTCTGAGCTGAGCTAACACAGTGTTTAATTGAAAGCTGTTAGGGGTTTTGGTGAAATCGGAATAGATTTCTCATTAACTCCTCTAGGTTTTTTTTGTGCTTAGCTTTAGAAATGACAGTGACACTTGCATTACGATTTTTCTCATGGGACTAAGCTGTTGGAGGCCTGTATTTTTACTGAGGACACTTTCATAGCAGTATCTTTGACAGCTCATCTTTAATCTTTATTCTTGGAAGCAAAATATACTCTGCACTGGAAATAAGCATTCTAAGATTTAGAGCTTTTCAAGCCCCGTGAGTTGGGGATGGAGTGAAATGTGTTAAACGTGCCTTACACTGCTGCAAGCAGCAGCTCAGAGCGGTTGTTTTGAATACTGAAAATTCATATGGGTGGGGAATGGATGATGAGTCAAGCTCCGTGGATTTCCACCTGAAGAGTTGGAAAAAGAAGTTAGCCCTCCTGATGGCTGCGTGGTTGAAGACCTTCCCAATCTCTGTGGCAGCTGCTGGTTCGCCTTATTGTGGCGGAACACTTGCATTTTGTTTCCATTTGGCTGCAAAGTGCATCTGCTTTACCCTTAAGTAGCCACGGCTGGACTTTGGCAGCAGTGGTTTGACAAGCTCTTTCGGGTGTACATCACTTCTGCAGCAGTTGCTTCTGTCATTAAGGAAGCAATAATAACATTGCTATTGTTATTATTTCATAATAATAATGAAAATTATGAAAATAATTTCCTGAAAATTGGTTGAGAATGGCAAAGGTTGAAAAGTGTGTTTGGCTATAAGAGCTGCATTAACAGCCAGTTTGTGGGTTGTAGATACGATCTGCACAAATGTTACTAGAACCCTGTGTATTACTCTAAACATTTACAGTGTTTCCAAGTCGCAGCTGTTTGAAGTGCCTGCGTGTGTCCCTGTTACCCAAGATTTAAACTGAACTTTTAACGAACTAAATTGGACATGTGTAAAACCTGTCATTACAGTATTTGAAAAAACAGATTTTCAAGGGTAGGCTTAAAACACTTGAAAATAAAAGGTTCTTTCTTTTTATTCGTGTAAGTGAGGTATGGTTATTTTTGCTCTCTGAGAATGAGTGACTTGCATTAGCAAGTAGCAGGAACATTATGGTAAGAGGAGAAATACTCTGCCTGAGGGTAACTTGGGACCATTAATTCTTTGGTGGGAGATGTGTAGTATTTTTGGCTTTGTTTTCTTTCTCTTCTAAACTGAGAAACAGTAACATAGCAGAGAGACATCAAAAATAATTGATCAATCTTTGTAAGCAGGTGTCAAAATTAATTGACAATACTATGATAACCTTGCCTTTCCCTGTAGGAGAACTACTGAGGAAGTAAACTGCTTTGCAAATGTTGGTCTGGACTGTATGAAGTAATTGTGGATGGGGGGGGGGAATGGGAAAAGAGCCTCTCTAGCACCATTTTGTCATTTTGTTTCCCTTATTTACCAACTTTTGAATTTACTCTTGTTATTGTAAGGCCTATGGTAAATCATATAGAAATGCAGATGTTGCTGTTCTTGCTGCAGTGCATTCACACCCATGTCAGCTGCTTCTCAGAAAGATTTAGGCCTCGTTTTCTCTCTGGTGGTAAATTGTTTTACTCTCTATCCAGGTTGGATATCTGAATGCAACTCTGACTTCCTTTCATCTTTCTTAAAACCTTTTTTTTCCCCTTCTATTCCTTCACCTCTACTCTGAAATAATGCAAAACCTTTTTTATAACCAAAATAAAAAAGGGAAATTTAGTTATAAAAAGAGAGGGGAAAGGAATTTTGCCAAGTGCAAGATAGGAAAGCCATTGGGTGAGCAGGTTCTGTTTTTGTTGCAGGCAGCTTCAAACAGCCCAGTTCCCAAGATACAGACTAAACCACAAACATAAAAGGACAGTGTACAGTTTTGGTTTTGTTTTGCTAGGCTGATTTATTAAGGAAGTGAAGCTTTTTATGCTGCATCTGCCATTCTTTCTTCCCCTTTTCTGTGCCTTTGAATTTGTTGGTCAGTTGCACTTTGCACGATGCTGTGAGTTTGGGCAGAAGGGAGAGGGAAGGGCTGCCTGAATCAGTTCTGTGATGAGACTCCGGGGAATTCAGGGACACAAACATTATGAATGGCCCAACTGCAGTAAAAACTGCTGTCACAGCTTCTGTGTATTTAGATGTCAAAGTCAATAGTCTTGAGATGCAGCAGTGCAGGAAAACAGGTTTCATTAGTTTTGCTACTCACAGAATGACTTCTTAGAAGAAAAAAAAATTTCCTCCAGGCTGGAGCAAAAAATTTCCCTTTCTCTAGCTCTGCTTTGCACTGGCTTGTGGAAGAGCATTCGAGAAGACTTTGTATATGGAATTTATCTTCCTCTAAAGTTTTTGAGTACCTGAATGACTAGAAGTACCCACTGTAATATGCTGCCTTTGAAAAATTAGGTTGCGTCTTTGGATGTTTATGATCATTTATTTGATAGCCATGAGTGTGATGTGTAATGAAGCAGAACAGGACAGGTGAGCACCTTTGAGGACCTACACTTCAGTTAATCTGCTTTACCTAGTCCTAGATATGCACTTGTTATGGAGAGAGTAAGAGCAAATGGATCTGTCTGATTATTAAGCCTTGCCTCCAGATGTTCTTATTGTACTTCTAAATTACCTCCTGCCTGCTCTCTGTAATTTCTAGAGCTCCTATAAAAGATTCTGCATTCTTCAAGGACAAAACAATTTCCAAGTGCAAGTACGTTCACAACTGAAACGTTTGAAGGGTATCAAATTTTGTTATTCCAGGCAAAATCCTTACTTCTATCTAAAACTCAGAATTCTGCTGTCTGCAGAATGACTCATGCAAGGAAAGTGTCCTTAAATTGCAGATTGTAAATGAATGATAATGTTGTGTAAGAAGAGATCTTAAGAAAAGAAGTTAGCTTTAGCTTCATCCAGTTGAAGTTCAGAGTGCTGTGGAAGGGGATGACTTTATCCTTCACACTTCTCTTTGATTACATCTTGCTGCTTCTTATGTAAGCATTAATATTCCTGCTGAGAGTTGAGAAGTATCAACAGGAACAGATCTCCCCACCTCCCAGCCAATTTTTTTTAAAGCTAGCGCAGTTTCCTCAAGTTACTTCACTTGCATAAGGCTCCTGCTGATCCAAAGGAGTTGGCAGCATCAGCAGGTGTAGATAGGAAAAAAAAATTGTTACTTTTAGAATTGGTCCAGACTTAGTTTTCCAGAACTTTAATGTAAAACAACATCACCATTAAGCTTCAACTTCTGTTTTACAGGTTGAAATCCCTGAGTCATGCTATAAGTGGCAAAACTGTCTTTGTCATCAGAGTGGCCTGTACCTGATCCAAGAAATAATTATTCTTATTGACATCAGTGCAATTGAGTGTGAGATTTTGCACCTGCAAATTGCCTTTTTACAACTCAACATATGGATGTTGATAAAATTAAACTTTGGGAAAAGCATTGGTGATTATGATTTTAGTCTTATAAAATGTGGTCTTTATGGAAGTTATTTTAGTCATGGTGCTCTGAAAAACTGTTTTAATATGATTTATTCTCTGTCTGTATTAAAATTTTAAAATACCATTATAGCTTATATTATAAAGATATTTTGAATTTCTAAGGAATAAATTTATTGGTAAATCTTGTTTTGAAAGTAGAATCATAAGCCATAAAATCATACTAAATGCCTCCTAAGACAAGCAATCTGCACTGCAAAGTGCTTTTTGAAAGACAAGCAGTCTTTTTGCAACCTTAAAAAATTAATTTTATTGTAATGTATTATTTTGCCTGTTTACTACTTGCTACATGAAATCATTTAGTTTGGAAAAGACCCTTAAAATCACAGAGTCCAGCCACTGACCTAACACCAATTTCACCAGTAACCATTTCATTGTTTAAGGGTTTTTATAGTGAAGACCAGAAATAAACTCTGATTACTTATTACCTTTTGCCTTATGCAGGCAGTAGGGTAACTCTGAATTAATTCCTGTGTGAGTTGAACACATCCTTTTCAAAGCCTCTGTCCATATCAGAAAACACTTCCACTGACTCAAAGCCCACTCTAGACTTTCAAACTCCTTCCTTTGGTTAGTTATCCTCACTGTTTTCTATAACGGGAAAAACAAATGCAGAAACTGCTATTATACAAATCTAATCTACCTCATTTTTTGTCTCTCTTAGTTACCCTGTTTTTTAATGTTTTGAGTCAGGCCTTCATTGTAGAACCTTTGGTAGCTGAGGTCTCTCTTACCTGTGTAGGTGGAGATATGGTCACCTTTTCGTCACTGAGAATGGAAATTTCCTTGAGTTTTCTCAGCATAAAACAAACTTTTCCCTGCTGGATCGCTCTCTTTGTTTACAGCCTCCCCTATTTCATCAGTGTGTTTGAGCCATGAGTGCCAGCACAAAATGCTTTTGGTAATGGTTGTGCTGGTGAAATGTAGATGCAGAGTAGCTTCTCCCCTGCTGCCTGGGGTCCTGCTGTGCAGCTGCAGCCAGTGCTTCTCAGCTTAGTGCTGTGCTGGCAGCTCAGACCATGGTTTTCTGCCTCCAAATCCTCTTGGAGTTGCTGCATCCTCAGTACCGAGGCCCTGCTTTTCTCAAAGCAGTCTGTGAACTGAACACATCCTCCTCTCTTTGGAGTGGTATGTAACTGTGGGGCTACAGACAATGTATGGGTTTGGGATGGAGCTGTGCCCTTTTAAAAACACCCTTCTTTTTCTCCAAGCAGTAGATAGTTGACAATGTACAGTGTCCCTTCCTCTGCATTAATCTGAGACCAACCATAGGAGTGAAACCAAATGCAAGTTAGGCAAGGAGCTCGTGCGTTCGGAGTCTGGTTTGTTTGCAGGGCTCGTGGGTTCAGAGTCTGGTTTGTTTGCAGGGCTCGTGGATTCTGAGTCTGGTTTGTTTGCAGGCTAAGCAGTTTGTTGCTTAGGCAAAGACGTGTGGGAACAGATGGTTGATGACCCTGCCAGCCTTTCAGACAGCATCAAAGGCTGGTTGCCATTGCTATGGGTGTGTAAAAAGCTCAGTTATATCAATGCATGCTTAAGTTGATCCGTAAACAATACATAAATGTGTTTACAGGTTACAGTATTTAATACTTACTATGTTTTAAATTTAATTTGGCAAATAAATAGTCTCACACTGTGTTTCTCTTAGTCCCTTTAATCAAAGGGAAGGCATGATGATCATATTTTGGAAGGCATTACTACCATAGTTCATGTCATCTTTTTAAAAGGAGTACGAGTAGTTTTTAAGAGCTCAGTCTATCACATTGTACTAGAAATTGATTTAATTGTATCAAAATGTAGGCAGAAGAGGTAGGAGGTAATGTGAGATATTACAGGAATACCCTGGGGATATTCTTGCACATCCTAACAAATGCTGGTGGAAAAAAAAGACCTTATTTTGAAACATTACTACATAGACAACAAAAATGCATTGGAAAACTCCTGCAGTACTGAAGAATAATTATCTGTCAGTGCCTATGAAATTTGTTATTAGCTGTATAGTCTAGGCTTGGAAAACATGCTACAAAGTTCATGTAAGGAGAAATAAATGATGATGATGATACCTGAAAACATGAACACTCCAGTGAATTGCAGCTGCTAACAGTAATAAAAGAAAACCAGTAAACTATAACCAAAATAGATGTTTTCATGTGAGGTGAGTGAGCAGTGGGAATTTTAAACCAGTTTTAAAGGTTGTCCTCTAAAATCTTTAAAAAGTGGACAAAGAGTTGCACTGATTTCCTCCATGAGGACCAAGACCCTATTGAGAAATGATGGCACAAAGCTCAGCACAGTTTGTTAGTCTTCAATCCCAAGGTAGAAGAACTGCTTTTGGCTTTGAAGTTTACTCCAGAGAGAAAAACCTCAAGTTTTCAGACCTCTAAAAAATAATTTAGCCACCAGCTATGGAATATTCTAGGGTAAACGTCTTAAATTCTGTTAATGCAACAGCATTAAAAAAAAAATGATTTCCACTACACAATCTCTCCAAAAATTTAAAGCTTATGTTACTCATCTGTAAGAAATGGATTCTAGGATCTATTTGAATCAGTATTTTTTTATTTCTCAGCTAAGGATGAAAATGGGCTGCTACCATCTCTGATGGCAAAATATCTACTCTGTTCATGCTAGTGATGTTTAAAATCAAGCTGGCTGTAGAATATTTCCAAGTTTTAAGCAGCACATATCTGATAACCTTGAATTGGGCAGGGAGTTTTGAATCCAGGATATTCTAGGATTACCTGGCAACAGAACAAGTACTGAATTACTTAAAGATTGGATGCAGACACATAAAATGATCACACTCAATGTCTACATTTTCTTATGGATTTCTTCCATAATTTATGTGCTTCAGTGTTTCATCTGTAAAAAGGAAATAACACTTCCTGTAAGTTAAAAGACTTGAGGTGACCCACGAGGCACAGCTAATAAGGTAGATAAAATTTTAGAGATTGCATTTCTTCCGAGAATGTGATAAATATTAGGGCGTGAAGTACTGTTGTTCAAACTACGCTGTATTATCTCAGGTGAGTAAAATCACTTCATTAGGTCAGATGAAGGAAAACCTTGCAGTCTGTGTTATTGCAGAATTATAGTCTCTTATTATAGACTCATTGGAAAAAAATTGTGCATTGGCTGTCACTGATAAGATTTGGTTTCAGAAGTAAGACCCCCAAAGACCCCCCAACCGTAGATTAAATATTACAAGCCAAATATTGTGAAATGCTGCAGTGCTTAATGGATATTTTGAAGAGTTACTGCTTCACTTGTAGGAATACAGTGTTCCATATTGGTCATTGCATTCCTATGCCAGTGGCAAAGAATCACACATTCCTCATTTGTGGGTTGATGGCATTGATGTTATTACAGAATTGTGAATCTGAATTCAGTCTTTAAATGTAGATTTTTTTTTTACAGACATGCACTTCTATGCATAGGTTTTTGTTTGTTCCCAGTTATTTGAGTTTTCAGCCACTTCTTTGTTATCTTGAAGGCTGAGAACTTGCCTTCTATGAAAAAATGGTTCATGTTGAGTATGTCATGTAACTACTGGGATGCAGGAGCTGGGACTGTAGAACAAAGAGCAGTGTCACAAAAGGACCAGATTTTAGCAATGTCTGTTACCAGTTGTGGCAGTATAATATGAGCAGCAGTGATTTCGGTCAAAAGCCTGGGAGGAGAGCTGGGGTTAGTAATGTCTTTAAATATTCTGGTGAGCTTTGCAGAAACTTTGCTCAATGTGTAAGTAAACTATGAGGCACTGTGGAACAAGAAGACAAATGGGCTTCATTGATTGCCACCCACAATCCTAGGACAAAGATAAATTAGTCAGAAAAATATCTTTCTAGTCATACTACAGTTTAAAATACTTTCCTTCTTGTAATGGATAGAAGTGACTAAAATATGGTGAACTTAATTTTCTTGTTAATTAATCTCAGCTTTCAAAACTCAAGGAAGCTTGGATACATTCCGACTTCTATAACGAAATACTTTGATAATTTCAGTTTTATTAGTAAAACTGAAATGCTGATTAATCCAGCTGTAGGATAATTTGCACCCTTAATTGCCCTTTTTTTTTTTTAAATCTGTGGAGTAAGTGTGTGTGTTTGTAAAAGTATATTTCTCACAAGGAAAATCCAAACAACAGAATAGCTCACAGTCGTGTCTGTGTATGCAAGACCAGTTGATGTTTTGGAGGACTCTTGCTAATGAAATGTGTGTGTGGTACATTCAGGGTGTCCCAAAGCAGGTGTGGGCAGAGGGAAATGAACTGTGAACGTTTCATGGGAGTGTCCCAGAGCTGCTGTAATGAAGCTGGGTGCTTTTGTGCTTCTCTCATTATCAGCAGGTCTGTTTTGTTTGTGTCCTGAGCCTTCTTCAATAGGTAACTCAAACCAACTGAAACGTTGGACAGGAGGTAGTCCTGAAAAATGAAAAATACTGAACAAACAAATGGCTGCTTTTGAAAGCACACGGATTTGCACTTGTGTGCACAGCTGTAATATCATATTAAGACAATTTTGTTAGAAAATATTTTTGCAGATGTTTTCTAAAACCTAATGCTGATATAAGTATTAAAATCAGAATACGTGTATTTAAAATCCACACCCTGTTCACCACCCTCACCATCCCAGTGGTTTTAGTACTGTAGCACTTTGTAGGAGTAAGGATCTATTTTAAACTAAAAATGGTACCATTTTTGTAGAGTTTTTAATTTCTTAACTGCTTGTACTATTTTAGCTTTCACAAGGCTAAAAATCCCAGCCTGTGTTCAAGGAAGGACTTCCCTCCACCCCTCTCTGTCTTACTCTATCTGGCTATCTTATTTAAGCACAGGGTAGCTGCTTGTCACAATGGCCTTGGGAAACAGACACTTCTTTTTGAGCTGTTTTAAGTGTAGGAAACCTGAAGTTGTGTGCTTGTCTAAGGTAACATAACCAATAAGTGACTGGAATGGAAGCTTGGGAGTAAATAAAATTTTCTCTGAGTCTGAATCAGTCCTCATTTTGGGAAGACTAAATTGTCTTCAATTTGTATGGGGTTTTTTTTCTGCAAATATACAATATAGTTTGAAGTTCTTTGTTTTCTCAGAGACTTCTACTGTATAACAATTGGATACAAGAGAGAATATGAAATTTATTATTCATATATTTATATATATATAATATTATTATTATAACCGAGGAGTTTTGTGATGGTATTTTACACTGACTGTTCCAAACACATGCTGTATGTCATTCAGTAAGTATATAGGGGGGGCCTCTGTTAATGCAGGTATAAATACCAATATAGGTTAGAGGTTGATGGATACTTAGGGAATTGATGTTGAAAGGTGGACCCAGGACATGAAAGATGGACTGAGTTCGTAGCTGATCTATGGTTTGGTTTTTTTTTTTAAAGAGGGTGGAGACAGGGAACAAACAAACCACAGCTTAATATATTAACTTCACAAAAGGCGTTCATAAACAGGAATATTGTTGTATTATTTTATTTTCAATTTTATATACATCCTTGAAGTGTACTTACTTCATTTGGGCTTTGTGTGCATTCAGAAATCTGTTCTCTAACATAAAACTCTGACGTGACAGCTGAATGTATGCAGAATATTCCTTTAAAGTTAGATTTGGGTTTTCCAGTTTAGGTTGGCTGCATTTCGAAGTAGCAATTGGACTGAAAAGCAGAGTCAGTGCATGTTAGCTTCTCTTAGAATGATGAAAGCTTGCAATGTTACACTGAAATGGAATTTGAGAACATCTTCCTCTGAATTTTTCCTTTGAGTTGCCTTGATAGTTTTGAGGTCATGCTCAATAAAGATTTTAAAAAGCCCTACCTGTTATTAATAAAAGCCCCTGTGGTTGATCAGTTCTTTTTGACACACCACCTGTAGCTCTTCAGTCACTATTTTTTAATCAACCTGATAAATGTGTCTTTTATTTCCATCTGCTAATGAAAAACCAAAGCAGATGAAGAACACACTTAATCTTAGTCCTCACTTTTAAGTACAGCAATTGGGCTTTAGTCTGGTTTTCTGTGATGATCCAGGAGAGCACTGTGCAATGTGTGATATTCTACTTTATGTTGTAACTTTGCAATCTACAACTTTCCTTATTGTCTTTATGTAATTCACTGGGTATGGATATAAATTATTGTGCTTCACGGCTGGGAGAATGACAAAAATAAATATGCTAATTTTGGTGAGTATGAGCATAGTCACACATGATCTTTAGTGGAAGAAATATTCTTTTTTGTTCTCATAATTATGCCATTGCAGGCCTAGACTTCAGTGTATCATCTCTCTTATTCTGGGGCTACTTGGAGGCAATACTTTAAAAAATAAAACTACATTATTTGATGAAGGAAATTCTCAGGCGTCCCATTTTAGAAATCGACAGTTTAAGTGGGAGCAACTTTTGGGGTTTTCATCTCTATTAAGACCTTTTTCCCTTTTTTGTTTGTTTTATATTGTTTTTAACGGACCAGAAGTATTGAGGAGGCTGGCTTAGTTGATGTTGAACTACAAGATAGGATATTATGCGAACTGAGGAAGTATATGTATTCTGTATATGTAGTTTAAATGATAGGATACCTTTATTCTGTGCATGTTTCTGCTTTTAAGAATTACTTTGATCATTCTCGTTGAATTCGCTGTTCTTTTCACGTTACGTTCTTCTCGGTAGGATGTACTTGCCTTATAGCTAAGGTTATTCTAGTCTAAAAGATCTTGTCATTGCTTCCACAGGAAAGTGGAAAATGCTGTGAAAAAACTGTATGGAAATGCCTGGGAGCCTGCCGACCGTGGCTCTGAAGGGAATTGTGACCTGAGGTTGGCAGGTTTGTGTGTGGGGCTGCTGCAGTGCAGGAAAAGCTGCAGGTTCTGGTCAACACACACTGGCATGACCTGGTTCTTTTCGTGCACGTGCTTGACAGCATAAGATGGTGATATTGTTCAGGGCATCTCTGCACTTGATTTCAGTGGTGACTTGGGTTATAGGCTGCATAAATCTGACCTGCTTCTTTCTATGGACCTTAAAGGTCGTCTCATTCCAATGCCCCTGCAATGGGCAGAGGCACCTTCCACTAGACCTGGTTACTGAGAGCTCCATCCAGCCTGGTCTTTAACACAGGGATGGAGAGTCCACAATTCCTCTTGGCAACAATTGCCTGTGCTTAAGACTATTAGAAGGATTTTTGTTTCCCCTAATGTTGAATTGTACTTAGTCTCGATTTGCCTGTGTAGTTCTGCAGGGTTTTGTGTTCATGTGTGATTTTTGACTCTTAAATTATTCACTTGAGCAGCAAAGAGAAAATGAGCTGTGTGTATGTGCATGCTGTCTGCAAATCAGAAATACTGTATATTTGCTCAGCTAATTAATCATGTTGAGGTTTTGGGAGGGTGAAATAGACTTCTTCAGAAAGTAATTTTCAGGAGCTGTGTGGATAATGAGCTCAGTTCAGAGGTTCCATGTACTTGCTGAAGTATTTGCTTGAGGCAGGATTTGAAAGAAACACTCCCTAAGGAGGTCACTCTATGCAAAGTGAGGAGTGTTGTAGAAACAGGTGAAATTTGAGGATGTCCACAAAATAAGATTTGGGGCTTGTAATTTATTCAGGATGGCTTTGTAGAGAGGATAACTTTTATGAAGGCATACACCAACATGGACTTAGCAGTAGTTGTAGGATAAAAATTTATTATAAATATTTTATTCATTACTTGATTATTAATAAGAAAGTTAATAATAATCTATAAAGAAATAAAATTACATTAAATTTTTATGTTCTCTATTAAATTAATATTTATAGTATAAGAAGAAATAATAAGGCTGTTCATAATTTTGCACTTGAAAGTAGACTGCAGGCCTGACTTTCAGTTGCTATAATCTTAAATTGTTGTATTTCATCTGTTTAGGATTTGTTCTTGAATATGAAGGTAAACTTCAGGAAGCTGATAGAATAAAATGGATAATCAGACTCTTAAAAATTGTGTATATGACAATACTGCATCCTTCATGTATAGGTGGTGAAATGTTTGTTTTCCTGCAGTTTTTTTAATATATAACTTGTATGGGTGTACATATACATCGCCCTATGTTTTAGAATATTGAGTTGTTTTACCTATTGTGTTTGATTTCATTTTTGTTTATATTGCAGCAAACTGAGTTAAAAAAAATTACCAGGAAAAGAATGTCAGGATACCAGGGAAGAATGCTATTGATAAAATCAATGTTTGTGACACTTTGTGCCATATGTTTTTGGAGTTTGTGTGGCTGGATGCAACCAGTCCTTTTTAGAAAGGTTTTTAAATGATGTAAGTAACAATAATTGGGTGAAATGACTTTTAGAATCAAGCTATTAAGGTGTTGTCTCATGCTGAGAATGTCTTTATATTACAAACAGTTCTCCTCTGAATGAATTTAATTACGTTAGTATGGCACTCAGTAATTATTTTCCCTTCTATCTGCTTTTAGTTAGGGTTGTGATTTCAAATACTTTGCTCGAGTTATAGATGTCCAAGGGAATGTTCTCCTTAAGCATATTTTATCCATGTGATGAAAGGGAAATGCTAGCTTTTGTTCAAGTAGAATTCCCTATCCTCTCTTAAAATATTTTTAGCTTATCTTTGTCAGAGGATTCTTGAGAAAAATAAGAAGAGATGCTATTATGAAATCTCTGGGAGCCTTTCTGTGTTCAGATGCAGAAGAGAAATCAGAATCTTACTCTGGAATGGGCACTTTAAAAACAAAATGATAACTGAACTACAGTGTGTGACTATTATTTTGGAGTAGTTGGGTTTTGAATTTATGCTAAAGAGCACAGAGAAAAATGTTTAGGATGAATTTTTTTTGATGTAGAGTTATGTGCTGAGGGGTAAGAGGGAAAAATCAAATAAGTGTGGTGGTTTTTTGTGCAACTAGTAAAAAAACCTGGATATTTGATTCTGTAGCTGTTTGAGCCTGTTTCTGTTGCTTCATCGAACTAATGCAGCATCTTATTAATTCTTTCTGTTTTCAATAAAAACCCCAGTGTCTGCATTACTCAGTAGTGGTGTATTTGTCAGGAATGTCTGAAGTTATTAGTGTCATGGGAGATACTTATTTCACAATATTTTCTGTTATTGGTACTAGACATACTTGATGTTGTAGGAATCGAGTGACAGTCTTTTGTAACTGTTCAAAAATATTATCAGAGTGCATTTTTTTTCTGATTTAGGAACATGTCTGACGCAGACTTGTTGCTTGTGTTGTCTAAACTGAATTTGCATGATTGTATGAGTAGAAAGGCCTTTTGTATCTGATAATTTGGCAAATGCATCTGGCCAACAAGTATCAGCAGTTAAAGCATGAAATCAGGAGGCTTTTAATTATAAGTAGAAGGCCATTTCTGATTGGAATGTGTGGTCACTGAACGTCTTCCAAGGATTTCAAGTTTGTCTGCGTTGCGGTGAAAAGCAAGAGCAACGACAAATCAAACAAAACCCAAAGAGGTAGAAAAGTGATGTTTATGAAGACCAAGAGATTTGATCAGCTTTCCTTTTTCATATATAAATTTATTCTTTGAATTCTGCTATCTGTATTGTGGGACTGACATCTTTGGCAGAAGGAGCCTCCCCAAGGGTTCTCATTCTGTTCGGAAGAGCTCCACTGAGGGGGAGCTGCTCTGTCCAGCTCAAAGGCTGAGGGAGGATCTTTGCAAAAGTCCTGTTACCCTACACCACTTCAGCCAGCCTTCAGAGTGATGGACTTTCCCCATCTGTGCCTCAGAAGAAGCTGCAGTTTATTTTGCTCTGGACCAAAAGCCTCAGGCAGGGTTTTCATGTGCTGGTTGTGTTTTGGTCCCATATACAACTGTGTTACTCTTTAAACATCACACAAAGTTGCAATGGCTAATGCTCACTTGTGAGTCTGCATTAAATTCTGTTACAAAATAATGATCATCCAATTGATTTTTTTTTTGAAAGCTCTGAAGTGAGTATTTAGTGATTGTCCCTATTTAAAAGCTGCCCTGTGATAGTGAGTTTGAGAATTTAATTTCTATGAAAAATGCTCTAGAGGCTTTCTTACTGCCTTTACAATAAATTATATGCTCTCTTTTCTTATGTCTTTTTACTGATCTATAAATCAGCAGAGAGGTTATGAATTTGTTTCATATTGCTGTGTTGCACATTTGTTGATGAAACAGCTTATTAGATCATAAATAGATGTAATTGCATAATCTAACGGGAGAGGGGAGGTGGATTGAAGAAGGGGAGGAAACATATAGCACTAGAAATTAACAGATAGGAGAAGACAAAGTTTTGTTACGAAGCTATAAAAGCAATTGAGTGCTTATGAAATGCAGAACTAAGTAGTTACTTTGTTTTTATTTTAACCTAAATAACAATTGTAAATGACAATTTATCAGTAAGGAAAGAAACATATAAATGATGGAAGACTTGGTAGCACCGTTCATAGCATGGCTGAAACTTTACTGATCTTTAAGTTCATTTTGTCTCAGCTGCTGCAGTTTCGTGTTTTGAGCTGTCTCCTCCCCAGTGTGTGTATGTGCAGAACTGAAATGCTTTGCTTTATGATTTAGATTTCGATCTTGTGCATCTCATATGAGGACTCCTGCTCACCTCAGTTCTCTCCTAAATGGGAGGAAAAGAAACCGTGCAGTCCCACGTGAGCTCTATTTTGATTTCAGTTCCTCACAGTTTAGGAGGTTGACAGTAATCTTTAGATAATTTCTAACCTCTGATCCTGGAGCTATGAGTCGTGTGTGTGTGTGTGTACTGTATTTTTTTTTTTAATGAATGGAGTTCTGTGATAGGGGAATGTGCTCACCATGGATACAAATTTGCAGGTATGAATCACCACCTTACTGATGATGGTCTTTCACCACCGGTGCACTGTTATTTGAACAAAATGATATATTTAATTAATGGCTAAACTATTATTAGTAGTAAGTTTAACGTAAAATTAATTATTTAAATTATTAATAGGAAAAAGTAAGTAGGATTTGTAAAATATGTTTCAAACTTATAATGTTCCAGTTATCACCAAAGTTCTGGTGATTTATTTTAAAAACTTCTTTTCTTCTGTAGATGAACATTGCAGTTGTCTGAAACTGCTAAAACATTACAGCCTTGAACGGTGAGGTAAAGAGGTCTGGGCCTTATGGAGGAGGGAGCTGGGAGTTCTAATTAACAACAACAACAACAATTACCAACACTGAGGGTAAAAATTAAATACTAGAGCTGTGAAATTTGAATGAACATAAATGTTTAAAGTTTCTTTTACTATTTCTAGGTTCAGCCTTCCTAGGACATTATTTGGCCTTGCATTAGAAATTGCAAATAGCAACTGTTGTTGTTCTTGTTAGATTAATGAAAATTATTGAGTCCCATGGTCTGTTAATTCATTGTTGTAATTTCTAGAGTATTGTAAATTCCTGTTACCTAAATGTGAGTTTTTAAAACTGATACAATCTTTTGCTTCAACTTCTGAATTTTAATTTTAAAATGAAACTTACTGATGATGTTCCTGAAATATCGTATTTTTTTTGTATTTCTTTTTTCTTTTTTTTTCCTTTTTCAAGTGCTTTGATTTTTTTCTAAGGACTTGCCTGCCTCCTCAACATTCTGGCAAATTGGGATTAATTAAGAAGGTGGGCAAATTGGGATTAATTAAAAGGCATGCTTGTAAAGCAGCAGGGATTTGTAGGAGTTAAAGGTGAAGTCTTGCATATAAAAGCAAAATATTTCTAAACCAGAGAGGGCTGTACATGTGTGAGTGTATGTATCTACTTTTATATCTATGTGTGTATACAAAAATATACTTGGAAGTGGTATCCAGAGTTTACATGAAAGTTCAGGCTCCATGCTGGTGGTTCTTTGACTTGAAGCAGCTGCAGGATTACTGCAAACCTTCCCTTATCTGGGGCTAGTGCCTCTAATCACTGTGCTGCTGAATGGCAGTGGGAATGAGGAGGCGGAAGAGTTTCATCTTCTCCTTATGGGCTCATATTTTAATATAAAATCCCTGCCAGAGCATTCCTGTGAGCTGTGCTCCCAGATTGCCTATCAGGATCTCTGAGGAGTAGGCTAGGTAGATTCATATGTCTGTGGAGACATGACACCCAGCTTCATCTAACCAATTACAGCCTTTTATGAATGCCTGGAAGTGCGGCTGCTGAGGAGTTCACAAGCTGCAGTGTGGAAAAAAACCTCAGGTTTGTGTGAAGAATAGCTGCCTGCAGGACTGGACAGCAAGACTGAACATTTTGAGTTGCAATTTAAGCTTGAATACTGCTTTTAACCTACTTCAGTCCACCAGTTACCATCATCATTTCCCTCCAGATTTTTGCCTGATGTTACCAGACAGAGGGGTTGAAATTGCTGGCTGGTGACATCTCTGCAGAGGGTTCATCTCTTTCCTATTTTTCCCTTCTCTGTTCCCCAACCTTTGAAGGATTACTACCCTAGTCCATGGACACTGTTTGAGAGGCAAAGGCATCAGTTGTTTGTGGGGGTCTAAGAACTGTGTGAAAACATCCTGTAATGCTTCTGCTTTTTAAACTCTTGTGTTCAAAGAAATTCTTGGCTACCTGTATGTGGCAAACACATGGTTCCCCATCATTATACTCAGGGATATTTTTGTATGGGGGGGATATTTTGTGTTTGAAAAAAAAATAAATAAAGGACAAAACACCAACATAAACTGCTACAATCCCCTCTGGCAGAAAAATTTGAAACTTGAGCAGGTATCTCTTAGAAGCATACCTTTGTATACATTATTTAAATAAAAGAATATTTACTAAGCTCTTTATGCCATAATCCCAAAGTCTGTGGAGTGAAATGGCAGTATTATGTAACTAAATATGCAATAAACATATTCAGAGCTTCTTGAATCTCACATTTGGGCATTGGAACGGGCTGCCCAGGGAGGTGGTGGAGTCATGGTCCCTGGAGGTGTTTAAGGATGTGGCCCTCAGTGCCGTGGTCTGGTTGACACAGTGGTGTTTGTCATAGGTTGGACTCGATCTCAGAGATGTTTTCCAGCCTCAGAATTCTGTCATTTCTGACTGCCTGAATTTAGAGTCTGGCTCTGAATTTGTTCTTGCAGTCTCCTTTATACATTTCTGTGTGCACAGCCACTTAGCCAGAAGAGCTGTTTTCTCCCCATTTGCTTTCCTTTTTGTCCTCTTTTTATGTACAGAGAGTGTCATATTTTTATTTCAGACTTGATTATGCTGGGATAAGCAAGTGTCTTCTTACTCGGCTCTTATTTCTTCTAGTCATTCAACTAGCATTCTCTGTTCCAGTTTAATCTTTCCTCTCCTGTTTCCTGGATATGGCTGTGCCTGGCTCCTGTGCTGTGGTACTGTTTCTGCCTGCCTGCTTCTGGAAATCCCACATCTGGATCACTGCCTGATCTCTGGAAATCCCACACTGTAGGATCATTTTTCTTTTTCTGGAAGTGTTCCATTGGTGGCATAGAGTCATTCTGCTGCTGTTTTAATTATCTCACTTCTCCAGTGGACTAGTTAAAATTATTCCCCTCACTTCTAAGTGCATGACTTTACAGACTAAATTACTAAATTTACTTTCTGTTCTTAGTGCAGCATTAACATCACCTAGTTCTCTGCATGGGATATGTTAATCTCTAATAATATGAACCACTTAATGCCATCAATAAATTGCCCTAGCACATTTGTGCCATCATTGTTAGGTGTATTTTTAAGGCCAGTTTTTGACTGCCTTCACTATCTGATGTTAATTCCCATATAGGGTTAAATTTTTTCCTAGGCACAACCTGTTGGTCCTGTTTTTGTCCAACTTGTTACTTCCATTATGGTTCTGATATTAACTTGGTTTCCAACTTTAATTGCACAGCTTATCGAGCCCTCTTATAATGGTAATTTTCTTTTTTCTTTTCTTTATAGTTGCTTTATCAAAGATAGTGTGCGATATTAATAAATTTATGATGCATTTTATTCTTCTTTCCCCTCACATCCATATTTTTAGATTAAACTATGAATATAGAATAATGAAAAGCCAGACTAATAGGTTCTATTAATTCTCTCCTTTTTTGCATTAAATTTAGGTACAATATTTGCTGGAATATGACAAATGCTATAATTTAATATATTTAATAAAGTGCCTCCTGCTTAACTTGCAAGTTAATGTATTGGTTCTTTTGTTTCCTAGGGCTCTTGTGTAGAGATTCTTGTCTCTGTTCTGGTAGGACAATAAGTTCTTTGAATTTTTTACTACTAAAAGTGTGATATTATCCAACTCAACACACTTTGTTCCATGAGCTGTCTTGCTTTCACAAGGTAATACTTTACATCATCACCCTGAGTCAAAATCACTGAACATTTTCTTTGTTTTGTGCTGTCTGCTATTTCTGTTGCCTCATGCTTCCCTATGCTTTTGCCATTAGCTTGACAAGTTTGAAGTCATATAAATATGTACTCATACAAGCACATGATCTAACAAATTTCTTTAGCTGAGAACACTATTTTTGAAGAAAAATTTGAACCCGAACTTGTTGCTCTAGTGCTACTAATGTTCTACATTACAGCTCAGATGTTTTGGTTTTATGGTTGATTGCCTCGTCATGTATACATTTCTTAAAAGCCAAAGTGGAATTAGAACAGGAGGTAATGCTGACCAATTTACAGATTATAATCACATTATCTCAGTTTGTTTTATAAGATGTAATTAGATACGAAGTAATTTAAGGCTTGTTTAGAATTCTTGTTTGTTTTAACCTCACTTGGAGGTTGGGCAGTATTTTAATTCTGACATGAATTTCCACCTCAAAGCAACTTTTATGCTCTAAGGTAAATAGCAGAAGATTCATCCCCATTTCTTCATAAACTTCCACTATATAGAAAATAAACTTAATTCTGCTGAATGCTACTAGAATGCACATGTTCCATATTACTTCCCTGTTTACCTTCTATCAATTATCTTAATTATTAATTGCATAAGTGAACCTATGAAATCCTTCAATTTGTATGAATACTGGCTGTCAGCACGTTTTAACTGGCAATAACAAAGAAATAATATTTACTTCTAGCAAGTTTATGATCCCATGGCATGTATTTTGCAAAATAGTTTGTAAAGATGAGTTATTTGTGTGCTTGTCTAGTTATTAAAGGTAAAAATTTAATCAGTGACTGATCTTCATGTCAAATTACATCTGGAGTGATAATGAGTATGTGCAGCTGCTCTGACTTATCTATTTTGTCCATATGGATACTCAAACTGATACCATTACATAATGAATGTATATAATAGTCTTCCATCCTCTCTGTTCTTTTTTCCCTGCAGTAAAAAAGTAGTCACTGATGAAAAATTTAAATGGAAATATCTAAGATTTTATGATCATACATCCTGGCTTAAGATCTGCTAATTAGTTACTCTTGGTACTCAGACTAATTATTCAGTTTGCCCAGTATGAAAAGCTTTGGTGCTCTTCAATGCTCCAGTGATGATCTTATTGTTAAATACTTAACACACCTGGTACAGCTGATTTAGCATCTCTGGTTGATATGGTGTCAAAATAAGTGTTTCTCCTGTAATTGTGTGGTGGAGGAAAGATTTATAATGAATAACATGGCTTTCAGCAAATCCCTCCCTGAGCACCAGTAGTGTTAATACAGGAGAAGGTATTAAATCCTGTATATAGGCAGCAGTCCTCAGTCCTGCTCACAGGTATCCAGTTTTCATCAACATCCCTCTGTTGAAAATGTACCAGTGAAACAAAAATAAACTTGCATAATCCTTCCATACTCCAGGCTTTTTAAATGACAAATTAAAAGGTTTTTTAGGAGAGGTTCTTCTGTGTTTACTCACAAGTAATTTAAAAAACCAAACAAACCAATATGCTCCGTAATCCAAAGAAAATGCAAGTTTTTATATCAGTGTACAGCTGAGATACAAACGAACTTATCATTTCTTTTGTGTTTTTCTTTTGGTTTCCATCTTTATTTCTTGTCAAAAGCACAGAGAGAGAGCTTATCACTGCAGAAAGAACCCTTCATCCACACTTGTAAGGAGAAAATAAATCAGCTTTGGAGAGGTTTTTTTTTTTTTTGCTGCTGATGTATTTTGTGTGCTTATTAACTGTGATGTTAAAATTAGTGGATTAGTAGTAATTTGTGGCCTTTTTTTTTTTTCTGTGTGACTGAGTAAGCAATGTGTCCCTTAGAGCTGTGCATAGCAGGCAGGTTTCTGGATGATGATGATGAGTTGTGTGTTTGGTTCACCAGCACTGTCACTATGAGTCCTAAGATGTCTGTCATTCTGATAGCTTTATCTCATTTTTAAAAGGGAAAACCCAAAATACAGAGAAGACTAGGATATTATGTTATGTTGTTTGTCTCTTTGCAAAAGTTGACTACTCCTACTAGGTGCTTGAGCCAGGGAAGAGCTGTTCCTGATAAATGGGAAATAAATACAGGAGCTGGGCATCCACTGGGAACCTAAAATTTTGAGCCTTGACAACTTTTTGAAAAGAGTGCTATCTGAAAACAGCTGGATTAATTATCATCAAATCTCTGTAGATAAAGTTATCCCTCCATGATCAATTTATTGAAATATTAGCAGGAATGTCCATCTTTTTCCTGAGATGAAAGGGCTGGGCTGACTGTACCTTGTTGCTTTAATTAAGCAGAGTGATTTCCCTTTCTGCATCCTTTTGGATGAATTTGTCTGATTATATAATATTTTTTTTTTTATTTGCAACATACTTCCCATGCCGAATTCCCAGCTGGCAATACCAGTGTTGTGTAGAGAATGCACAGTGTCCTGGTTGGATAATATGGTAAATATTGCCATATTAACTTTGGATCAACAGCACCTGCAAAGCTTTGCAGCCTGTAAGTGATCTGTGACATAACCTGCATGTCACAGCCCCAAACAGGTAATACTTGAAGATTTCTGTAACCTCACTGTATAGCTGAGTTCATTTAAATTATTTTAATCTTAACATTTTTTAGGAAGGCTTTGTTTCTGAAATGAGAAAAGCAAATGCAGACGTATGGTTGTGTGAGTCAGCAGGTACTGGATGCTGTCGTTGGCACCTCTTCCCATGTTGATCCCTGCAGATCCTGGAGATGGAACTTGTTGGCCTGTCTGTGCAACAGGGGTGCAACTGGGACAGCTGCCTGTGTTGACTATATTTAAGATAGCATTCATTTTCTATTAAGATGGACTTTTTATTTAATCTTTGATGTTGTTGCTCTTTGAAAAGAACTCTCCTTCAGGGTGGATTTGGGGTTTTTTTGTTATTCTGCCTTCAATGTTGTGTGGTTTCCTTGAATGTTTTTTCTCTCTTGACTTTGATGGTACAGGTCTTTCTTGACTTCCAACTACTGTAACTGCTCCTCCAGTATCTAGTTGGTTTATTTTCCTTACTAAGGAGTAGAAAAACCTTTGAAACAGCTACTCTTTATCCTTTTTAGCTGTCATTCTCAGCTTGATTGCTTGTCTGTAAACTGTCTCTTGCTGATGATTTTAAAATAGAGTCTTCCAACTCAGCCTGTTTTATTTCTTTAAAAAATCTTGTTCATTCACCTCCTGCAGTAATCAAACACTTTTAAAAGGCTCTGGGACCCTAAATGCCCAACAATTCACTAGAGTATTCTACATTTCTTGAAGCTCTCTTAGATGCCATTAAGATAGTCTTAGTATACTGTTTTCCCTGTAAATTAATTCAACTCTTGCACCTTTAAGGCTAAAAAATTATTTTCTTATTGTCTTATGAGTACATAGTTCAAGAGGCAAAAATCTGCATATAGGCATAAGAAAAAATAATCATTCAGATATTCTGTGCAAAAAAAAGCCTTCATGAGGCATCCTTTGTGTGACTGCTGAGGAGGTGGCTCCCTGATGAGTGATTACCATACCTCACCGACTGACTCAGTTCATGGATAACTTTTATTTTAAAATCAATGAGTGGAATGAAGCTCTATTCAACCTTATGCATAAGAGACATAGCTGTGCCTTCTGGTCTGGTCTGTCACCAGGGACTGCTTAAAACTGTTAAATTCTTTTTATGCCGACACTTCTGCAAGGCAACCTTAGACCTAACAATATGTAGCCATTCTATTTTCTCATAGAACAGCAGGTGGCTACTTAGAGCTTCCATATGACTTATTCATATGTCCCAGTATTTGCTTGTGTCAAGACATTAAGGAGGGTTCTTTCCTGTTTTGAAGCAGGTGGATGTCACTGACCTCATTTGGGATGTAGCCTTATCTAGTGCATGCAACAAATGTATCAATCTTTTATGCAGTGTGGTGCTGCGGGAATCCAGATGAGTAGCACAGATCTGAATGGATGGGCAAAATACAAAAAAAAGAGGTAAAATATGGGAAACTACTAATCTATAGAAATTACTTGGAAAGCTTACCAAAGGCATCTTTCCTCCCCTCCCCAGGCATATATTGTCTGCTTAGTAGCTTAAATTCACTTCTGGAGATTGATGCTTTCTCTGTTAAATGTTTAGGTACCCACTTAAGGGACAAGTCATTCAGCTTAATTTTCTCCAGTTTTCCCAGTTGTTACCTGAAGGATCCTTCTTCACTCTCCTGGCATGTGCAAAGTTAGTGATGTGCTTATCCTACCCTTCTCTAATGAGTGGTAAAAACACTAATGAGAAGAATATCTGGAACTACAGCTTGAAAGTGTTGAAAGCCTTCCAACAGGTTTCTGAAGCTGGGCTTTGCCCTCTCTTGCCTGTAAGACCCAATCCTGTATCCCTGTTGTATGCAACAGGCAACTCTTGCAGATTTACACCGAAGCAACTTAGACAAGGACTATGTCCATTTTTGCTTAGTAAAATTTTTAGATCCCTTCAAGTTTTTGTGATAGTACAGGGTATGTGTTGAAAGTCAAGAAATATGAGTAAATACTTCCTTAAAGCTCATTTATCAACTGAAAGCTTTTTAAAGCAGCCCTGTCAGTTTAAATTCCCTAAAAGTATCATATGTAAAATGATATACATATGCTCTATAATCCTATCTTTAGTAAATGGATTTGCAGCCTAAGAACTTCTATGAATTGGAACACTCAGATCCTTAGGCTCATTCAAGAAAAAGCATTTTAAAATGTAAAGGGATTAAAAAATTGTATTCCTAGTGATTTTGTAAGCAAAGATTTAGCTTATTTTCTAACTAAATGCAAAAGCTGACATTAGGCTGGCAATTCCCGGTCTCAGGCTGAAGACGCCATCTCAGTCTTGTATATTCAGATAACTTTTAGAGTTGGTGTTTAAAAAATAGCTATTTTATTAAGATAGATATTTGAGGGTGAGAAAGACAGACAAAAATCACCCTGGACTAGAGTGTCTCCATTGGTCAGGAGATGGATTCTGCTGTTTGTCACTCGGGATGTGACTCCAAGCTCGCCGAGCTGGGTGAGTGCTCGCTGATGGGAGGGTGCAGCCTCCTCTGTGTTGGCCACTTGCAGCTGGTCAGGTCAGCGTGTTCGCATTACAGCTCGTGCCTGCCTTCCATTTGGGATAGAAAACTCAAGGGCAAAGGGGCTCTGCTTCATTTTTGGTTAGCTGGGAGGCAGAGATGGTGCAAAATAACCTCGGTACAAGATTGTGCCTTGTTCTGCCTCTTTGGCTGTTGGTGTTTCATACAGCCGGATCTGTATCTGGCACCTATTTTGGGAGGGAATACATATGCTAAAGGAAAATGCAGCTGTGGATTTTATGAACAGCTGACAAAAATGAGCCAATTCACAGATCAAAGTAAAACTCTTTCCACAAGTATGTAGTTTATGTGCTTTATTTACCTTAATTTATATAATCACTGAAACTAAGGTACCACCTGTTTTGATGAACGTTTTTCCCTTTCAATTCTTCCCCTGAATAATTTATCAAAATAGCTGTATTTATAAATCCTAAATCTTAAACCTTTTTCTCTTAAAGCAATGAATGAAGCTTCCTAATTGTCTAGTTTGAGATACTGTAAAATATGTAATTCTCTTCTCTTTGAATTTTTTTTTATTTTGGTTTTTTTATTCTTTTTGAGAGCATACATCCATAGAGGTATGTTTTTGTTTTCTGCAGTCTTAGATAAAAGCTTATTTTGGGGATGATTCAGCCAGCCCTTTGGCTGTTTTTAGGCTGATGATAACCCTCAACTTCCTTACTGAAATGCAAGCCCTGCTAGAATTAGTTTGAATTTTGCTTTAATTGTACTAGGTTCCAGTTTAATGACCTACTAAGAGTCCTGTGCACAATGCTGTCCTCGAAGAGCTGAGGTCAGGAGTGATTGAAGCTCAGATTAATGATTTCAGAGCACCTTCTGGTGACTAATCAAAGTAAAAAAAAATGTTTGTTTTGACCGTGGGATGAATGTTTAGAGAAGTATGTCCGGAAAACAGCTTTGATTCGTTTTACAGCTGAATATACTAGAATATTAGCCTTTCTGCTCTTGAAACTTTCTCCCCTTCTCCCCCAGCTCTTAATCTCTTCTACTTTTAAGCATTGCTGAACAGATGCTTATGCAGGGTAAGATCTAACAAAAGAGTAGCAACCACCAGAAACTCTGTTAGTAATTGAGGTTCAGCTGTGGTCTTAGGTAACGCAGATTTTTCCTGAAACAGGAGGGGATGTTCTTTTGTCCATACCTTCACCTGCACCTGTCCATACCATACCTGCACTTGTTTTGATTTCTAGCATCTTTGATTCTGGCAAGACCTTGGTCTAGAAATAGTCACGTGTTGTAAGAAGACTGTTTATATATTGCAAAAATGTTGAAAGCCTTTTAGGTCAACGGAAAGTTAAAAGAAATTTGTTTCCTTTCCTGTAACTTGCTGTTGGTATTAAGCTCTAAATGTTGCAGGAATTTATCTTTGAAAACATTTTCTTTACAAGAGAAATTATTTTGGCATTGATGAGCATAGAATCAGTTTTGATCATCTCCCATTGATATGATGGAAACTTTAGAGCCATAAGTTATCTGAGATAATAGCACAATTGCCAAATTCTAGTCCACAAATCAAGAACTGAAAAAAAGTGATATTAAGACTTCTGTTATTGTGAGGGGTTTCTTTTGATCTAGATTCTAAAGCACTTTTGAAATTCTTGACAAATACTGCTCTCAGACCATGTCAATAACATAGAGTCTTTCAAGGAGTATTTGATGAGTTTTCTCCAATAAAAATTAGGAATTTATTGCCGTTTCTGTGATTTTTCCAAGATGTAGAAGGAGGATTCATTTTGTTTTCATATTTACTCACTTATTTTTACCTGTAGTGAAACTTTCTGAAAAGCAAAACCAAACATCCAAAACATTTAAAAATAACTTATCTTTGCTCACAATTAAAAACAAAGAAGCAAAAATGTTTAGGATTGAATTATTGAGGATATAGAAGGTTCTGCTTATGTCAGTGCATGCCTGTTATTTGGAATAGTGGACTGGAAAGGTACTCAAGGAACCATCCAGTAGAGCAGGTAAGGTCGTGTAGGCAAGGAAAGTAAATTTTATTTAAACAGGATTAGTTTTAATTGGCATCCGTGCAATAATAATCTTCTTTCAGCTGAATAATATCCTTTCAGATGTCTGTCTCTTCTGTGCAAACCAGTGCACTTCTTTCTGAATTTGCTATGTTTTCCAGTTTTGTTTAAGCCAATCAAATAAAGCAGTAATTACTCTATGTTTGTTGTATCTTTCAAAGGCCATTTGGTAGGAATCCCACTGTTGCCAGGAAGCTTATTCTGCATTGACTGGTAGATGGCTTGTTGAGTGAGGTGACTGGAGCCATTTAGATTTCTAGTTTGCTGCAGTCCAGAAAATAACTAAACTATAGTTGAAGCAGTGAAACGCTGACAGGAATACTTGATGGCATGTTTGTAAACTGGCATATTAAATAACAGAATCTATTTGAATCTATTTGAATGCTTCTGTAGCTGTCCATAGTTGCCAAGAGCTGGGAAAGCCTGTCCCCCAGCATGACCCATGGAGGGTGTGCTGCTCGTGCTCCTTTGGCGTATGATCCGTGCAATCTGAGAAGGGGCAGCACCAACCCACCCTTCTCATTCTCCCTGACTGTGCAGCTGTGCTGTAACAATTCCCTGCTCTAGTGCATTTTACTACCTGAATCATCACTTTTTCTCTAAGCCGTAGGGTCACTGCTTTTTCCTGACCCTATTCCACAGTGATTGCTTGCCTTCTCGTTTCTTTTCCTCCACTTGTTTCCAACAGCCTAATTTACTGTCTTTAGAATTCAGTGTATGGCTTTGTTGAATCCTGCTGGCTTTCAAGCACTCAGCTGTGTACCAGTATCTCCTCTCTCTGTACAGGTGTAATTTCTGTTTAAACTGTCTTGATGAAGAGTGGATCCTTGTTTCCAATTCACTCTGCTTTGTGTTTGACCTGAGTGGAAGTAGATCAGCATGAGCTTTGAGAACTTCCCCTTACAGAAGTTAGATTTTCAGCCTCTGAGAGCCTGTTATCCTGGGAGCAATCATAAGAATTCCTCTTCGTCAGTGATGGTCCTACACTTTCTGTAGCCTCTCACTGACCAGGCAGGCTGGCTGTGTCCCCCACGTGCCTTGCTCTGTCCCTGTAAGGAGAGCATGAACAGGCCCACGAGGGTTCTGGGCTTGTCAGGTGTGTGTTTTGCTGTTGTACTCTGTTAAAGTGGGGCATTCCCAGCAATGTACCCCTGACCTGTATTCTCCTGGTGGGGAGCAACAGTCCTGGGACAAATTTTTGTAGGTTCTCTTTCCCCATTCCTAAATTCTGCTAAAATTGCTAAAAACTTTTTTTTTGTCATTTTAAACTTGATGTCAGTATTTCTTTCATTCTGGTTTTGCATTTAAATACAGAACAAATTACAGGCTAGAGTGATCCTCCCACTGCCCCCCAGAAACCCCAAGACAAAAAAAACCACCCCTGCAAACAAAAACACCTCCAAACCCCTCTACCAATATATGAAACGATTGATTCTGGGAAACTTGCAGCTGTCATAGTTAACACTCAAAATATCATAGTCTCTCTTTCTTGTACCTCTTCATCCACTTCTAGAGGGAGTGTTGGAAGTTGCTAACAGTGTTGTGACATACCCATAAATTATAAAGTCAAGCAGAAAATATGAGTGAAATGACACCTGCCATATGAGTAAAATGTATTCTGAAATGATGATATTTTATTACTGGTAAGAATCTTTCATTTCCCCAAACAAAAATGCTTTGTAATACCCTAGAGACGCGAATGCCATTATTCCATTTCTTTACTGCAAACAGAGGGATGTGCTTTGTATTTAAGGCAAATGTGTAATGTCCTGGTAATTGCTATGGCCAGAGAAGCTGGAATTAAGTGATTATCTATCTAATTATCTGAAAGACAGTACTTGAAATCTACTCAGTAACCAGCCCTTTGAATTTATTAATCAATTAAATTTTTAAAAGAACTATTATCTCTTCTTATCTCAACACTTGTGCTGAGGTTGTGTTCAGAGACTGGGAGCCTCTTATGAACTGCATGTGTACTGATGGGAAGGGGGAGAGAGGAAAGAGGAGTTGCTGGGTTTTTTTAATATATATAAATGTAAAAATGTATAATTTTATATAAATGAATTTTAAAAAGTCTTGAAAACCAAACAAATAATAAATAATATATTTTTAAAAAAAATCTGCTATTGTGGTCTTAGGGTGGGATGCTAAGAGAAAATGATACTTTTTCTTCCTTTGGGAAGTGTGCGTGTGTGTGTCAAGTTTTACTGCATTTTTATATTTTCAAAACTAATATAGCTTTTGGGAACTGGTGCTTGCAGCCTTCTGGTATGAGGTAGTTTCCTGCCATGAGAATTTTGTCCTTAACAGACATGAAATCTAATGGTTAGACATTAATCACTCGAAATGATTGGAAGGCAGAAATAGGTGCCTCTTGGTGAGCATAGAAACTTGATTTAAATAGTCGAGGAGAAATTTAGGAGTTGGTGACACTCTGGATTTAGAGCATTTGCGTGTTACCTCAGGAAGCTTAAGTTAAAACCCTGAACTAGGTCACAAATGAAAATGAGATTTATGGTGATGTACAGTGAAAAATTGGCACAGTGCATTACCTTGTTGCCAAGCACCTCAGCCTGCCTTGCCTATGTGTTTTTTGCTCCACATTTAAAAATACTGTAGCATGTTTGATTATTTATAGAAGTCTTATAAAATATATCTATATGGCTCAGTATATAAATGTATACATACATGTATTTAAAGTATATACTCAAATGCATAACAATTCATAAATAACTTTATCCTTCACTCATGTTAATCCTGTGATTAGATCAAAACCTGTAGCCAATCTTTAACGTAGAAACTACTGAGATTGAAGTCTATTTAAAGGTAAGGGAAGTAGGCAGAGCAAGAGACCCCCTTGGCTTAACTGTGAGCTTCTGAGTGTGCTGAAAAGAGAACTGTACCAGAGATGGAAAAGCAGACAAACACCTGGTGAGGACTACAAGGGCATTTCCAGGGTGTGCAGGGATGCAGTCAGGAAAGCAGAAGCTCAGCTTGAATTGAAAGTGGCCAGAGATATCGAAAACTACAAGAAGAATGTTCTTCAGGTATGTAAACAAGCAGAAACAAAACACAGCGTTGCCTGTTGTTAAACAGGAGAGGTGAATTAGTCACCAACGATGTGGAAAGACAGAGGTTCTCAACACTTGGTTCACATCTGTCTGTGCTGGCACTGTTGGGCCCCAGGCCCTGGGAACAAAGTTACAGGTTGATGCAAACACAGACCCACTGTCAGTGAAGGAGTTGGCATCAGATAGCTGGGAACTATTGGGAGCTTGGGATATGGGGAACTATTACAGGAGCTTGACCCCTACAAATCAATGGGTCCTGACAAAATCCATCTGAGCGTGTTCAGAGAGCTGGCTCATGTTGTGAGGCTGCTCCCCGTAATCTTCAAGAAGTTGTGGAGACTGGGGGATGTTCCAGAAGTCTGGAAGAAAGCTCATGACAACTCCATCTACAGAAAGGGCTGAAAGGAAGGTCCAGGAAATTATAAGCCCATCAATCTTATTTTTGTCTCTGGGAAAGTTATGGAATGAATTCTCGGGGGGGCTATTATAAGTCAGATGAAGCACATGAGTGGGAGAAGTCAGCAGAATCACCAAGGGCAAAATGTGCTTGACAAACCTGATTGCTTTCTGTGACAAAGTAACCTGCTTGATGATGTGGGGGGAGACATTGTCTACCTGAATTTCTCCAAGGCTTTTGATATGGTTTCCCACACCCTTCTGGTACAGAAATGGATGTGTTGGGGTCTAGACAAGGGATCTGTGCAGAGGGTGGGGAACTGCCTGGTCATGTGTAAACAGCTCCTGTCACAAGTGGGATCCCCCTGGCATCAATATTGGGCCTAACCAGTGGTGATCTGGAAGATGGGATGAAATATACCCTGACAGAGAGCAGAGACGTTAAAAATAATGCCAGAACGTACACTTAACCATGTTACTTTTGGAAATGGAGGCTGCCTTGTGGAAAATAAAGCCTAGAAAAAAGAGCTCCTGCTGTTAAAGAAACCAAAACTATAACTTTTTGTTTGTTTTCAACATGAGGAATAACATAAGGATAATGTGTTACTCCGAGTGATCTTCAAGTAACGTAAGTGTGATCTTAAACTAACATAACCTATGAAGGTACAGAACTTTTCTAAATGAAATAATAACAGTGTTAATGTGGTAAGAAAAAGTAAGTAATAGGACTACTTCAGTCTGGTGGAATGTGTTCTTTTTTCTTTCTTTTTTCTTTTTTTTTTATTAATTTCTTCATTATCTTGGCAACATTTGGCCATAAAAATAACTCTTGGCTGAAGCAAACATTGTAAAATGTTAGAGCAATGGGGTGTCTCCTTGCTTCCTGGCAGATTCTTTTCCGATTCCTATTTGCTTCTAATAGTAGCTATCTGCATACATGACCAAACTTTGGTATTACTGTTAGTATTCTTCTGAATCAAGACTGAATTGTCAGAACTTTGAATATTTTAAACCTTGCTCTTTTTTTGAGACAATGAGTAACCAAGATGCGAAACTGTGAGTGCAAGAAGTTCATTCACTGGATTGGGTAGATGGTCTGCCTTTTACTCAAAACAGGAATTATTTTTACATACCTTTTTGACCTTTGGGATTTTATATGAGGAGTAGCATTTACAGCCATACTTAGATGAGATGGTGATACAGGGTATTATATCATGTCTTTTGTTTGTATCAAATGCCAACTTGATTTTCTATCAATTCTTAATTTTAAGCATGGTGGCAGACCTATTTATAGGCAGAATTTTGGATGCCATCTATGAACTAGCCTGAGCATTTCTAATAGAATATATGTCTGTCTCATACGATTTTGTCCAACCGTGATATTAAAATAGGAAGTATGAAATATCTGTAGTATTCCAGATAAGGGAGGTGAAGCTACATTTCTTTCACTTCATGTCTTTTCACTAAGTTCTTTCCAGGTCAGTGGAGGATATTGTGCTATTTGCAGTATCTTTTAAAAGGCACTGGTTTCCAAGTTGAGATGGAGGACCACTGCCACCTGGAAAATATTGGCAAGATCTGAACTGTTAATTGGTGTAGCGATTCTGTAGGAAATATGGAGTTCACTGTTGAACTCTGTAGATTGATTCAACTCCACTCAATTTTACAGGAAGTTTTCATAAATATTACATGTAAATCTATCTGTGTAAAATTAAGTGGCACAAAAACTTTCTTGGTTGTTGATAACTTCTGAATATTTGTGGTGATACAGTGCTTAGTAGTGGTGTATTTCTTTGCTTAGATTCAAGACAATCAGCATTTGGATTGATTTTTTTAGATAGTTATGGCTTATACTCATGTATTTTAAGGAATATATATGCATGTAATATGAAGAAAAATCTGAAGACAAAAGTCAGGATGGCTTTTATCAAGATCCATTCTATGCAGCTATACTTTCAGTAGGGTTATTTTCTCCCTTTATGTATCAGGCTTTTAAATGAAAATACTCCAATCATTTGTGCTGTGGGAGAGATTTCTGTGCCTATTATTTACCTTATCTCTTGGACTCTATTCACCTATAATTCTGTGAATCATTTTGTCAAAAAAACTTGAAATGGATCATTTTGACACGTGTTATTACTGGAAACTGAAGGGGAAAATTTCTTTACATGAAGGAAAAGTAGAAATCTCTTTTCTTGATGTGTCAGTACTTTTCTTTGGACTTAACATTTAGAACCATGAAGAGGAGGAAAACTTTGTTTTAGTGCCTCTAATTCATCGTGCTGATGTCTGGCAACTGCTTAGTTTTAGCCAACACAAAAAATGGTGCCGTGTTGTAATTGCTTGAATGACGTGCATTATAGTACACAAAAATAAACCAACTGTCATGATGGAGACCATGGGTGCACTGGAGTTTTAATTTTTGCTAATACTGCCTTTAGGTTAGTGCTTTGTAGGGTGAATGAATAATGAATATCAGTATTCAGAAAGTGTTGACGTAGTTAAGTAATAGAAAAAGGGCTGCTATGAAACATGCTGGAGTTTTTTTGAAGACCTTTCTCACAAATATACACAAATAGAATTTTTTCTTTTCTTGTAGGGTTCATTGCTGTTTAAGTAGGGCTCCTCACTAAGCAGTGTGGCCAGAAGTTACTATCTTTTTATCTTTTTAAGTGAATGTTTATATCAGAGAAAGGAAAATAGATTTTCCTACTGAACAAGTGATTATAAATGAAATTTTCCATGCAGAAATTTCCAGCTGATGTGAGCTGCATTGATCCCATGTAATACTGCCTGATACTGGCAGAATTGGATTTGAATTTCTACACTTGAGCAGGCATGATTAACCTCAGTAAGATGAACTGGAGTAATACCATTTAGTTCCTCCTGTGGAGGAAGTTGGCAATCTTGGAGAATTACAGGTTGTACACAAATCAGCATAAAAGGTGTTCTTCTGTTACTTACATTCAGGAGAACTGCCCACATTATGTATATTAAATAATTCTCTGGTTGCTATGCTGGTCAGACCACAGCTGGAGAAGTAGGCACCATTTTGAGATGCAGATGACTTGGAAAAGTTCTAGAGGAAGGAAGTCTAGAAAATGACTCATGAGGATTGCCAGATTAAATTGCTTTATTCAGAGAAGAAAAGGCTGAAGGTAGATGATTGTAAAAGATGAGCAGAAAGAGGAAGAATATTACCTGAATTCTAGGTCTGCCTTGAGGAAATATGTTTAAGTAAGAAAAAAAAAAAGCTGAATTAGGCATTTAGAAATACTTTCTGATAATAAGTACTAAAATAGATTACCTAAGAAGATTGTAGACTTCTGTAATTGGAATTATTAAGATAAGATTAGACAAATAACGGAAAAAAGGTTTCAGTATGGTTGGGATAGGTGTTAGGGCATGTTGTAACTGAAATGGCAGTTTTAGGGGGTTTTGGTGAAAAAAAGGTCAAGTACCACCTTGTGAGGAGGTAGAAGAAAAGTCTTGAGTAGTTAATGCAGTATTTTCACATTTCAATTTAAAATAGAATAAATATTGCATGTAATATTGTAATACTGGTTTTATCTTTTGCATCTGGTTTGTTTACCAGGTCTTCTTCGTAAGACTGTGCCCACACTTTCTTATTTCAAGTGACTTTGTAGAATCCCTCAGAGTCACACATTCAGATATCCTATTCTAAACGGTCTGTCCTGGTCTATGTTCTGTGAGCTTATATAATGTTGTGCAGCCTAAGCAAGGGAACAGATTTCTTTTTATGTAAGTGAAAATCCATTGCATAAGGAAGATGCCGTATAAGTTTGGACTTTGGAAATAACTTCTACTTCTATAGCACCCTTTCAGTTGTTTTCAGGACTATTACAAAAATGTGCTATAGAGTAACAACCTTTTTCAGAAACAGAACACCTGCTAGAGTAAACCTTGAATTAATGTTTTGCACCAATCAGATTTATATCCCAGTTAATTTAGTTTTTTTTTTTTTACCACAAGTGTTAAGCTTCTTGAAATACAGGAGATATCCTTATGGGGAAAAATTGTTTATGCATTGTATTTTTGATTTTACCTTTCTGGGAGTTTTGGAGCATGGTTTTGTTTAAAATAATTTAGAAGGATGAACTCAGGATGAACTGAATTAATCACTAGGAACACTTTGCAACACAAACTGCTACTTTGTCAATGAATAAACTGAAACCTATTTAAGAGAAGGCCTGTGATTACTTGACATGTGTGAGAAGTTGTCGTGAATGTCCTTATTGTGTTTCTAAATATACTTTCTTCTATTAGTGCAAAGCAGTATGTAACAAGTAGAGGAGTGTGATTGGCATATGCAAATATTTTTTAATGTATTAAATATTTATTCCTCTTGATTAGTCATTGAAGAAAAATTAGAGCTACAGTATGTTCAGTATATCCTGTTTTCATATGTGCTGTGAAAAAAAATAACCAACACAAAGTTATACAACAAATGTAAAAATACAGGAAAATCAAATGCAGATTCTTTGGATTTTTGTCAGGTGCTAGTCAATGCTTTATGCCTGGAAAAGAAAAATCTGGCTTTGTGGGTTTTTCAGAACATATTGTTTTTCAGATATTCCTTTGAAAAAAATACTGGAAAACCTTCTTAGTCTGTCACTTAATATTTTGGTATGAGAAATGGCCTCTTGATCACTTCTGCATTTCTTTCTCACTTATTCAGGCTTGTGCTGTCAGGTGGTCTGAATTTTTTTCCCTATCTTTATTAATATATTCAGCTGATCTCAGATCCGTGCAGTCTCTTTCTCTGCTGTAAATGTTAGGCACAAGGTCTCAACTAGAAAGGTTGCCAGTACTTCTATTTATGAAGAACTTGATCTTATCGCTTTGAAGCATAGTTATTGATTTTTATTTCTTTTTAATAAAACATATTTTCGTAAAAGATGAAAAGGAGATGGAGCAAAATTGTTCAGCAGTGGAGAGAAGAGCTCTTGACTGACACACCAATACTGATATTGAGATGGACCCATAAAGCAAAATATGCTCTGTATTGTATATTCAGATACATCTGAAGTAGGAATTGCAAAGTAATCCAGCATTTCATTAAAATTATCGGTAGAAATGTTACACTAAGTAATATAGACATAAATGAATTTCTTCATAACTCTTTATTTAATACTGAATATTTGTAATATTATGAATGTACCTTATGCTTTATTTTTCCTAAAGCACTGGTATCATAAATCAGACCTCTGTCCACCTACCAGCAGTTTTGTAGATCTTCATGTTCTGCTGATGACAGAAAATAGCCAATGACTTTCTTGGTTTAAATTAGTGCCCCTCTCTGGAAGATTTGGTGATATTATTTTTTGCAGGAAGATACAGGAGATGACAAGACAGCTTTTTCACAGGTCTATAAATATTACAGCAGGAAAGGCCATTTTAATAACCTGCTCTGACGTCTTATGTATTGCAGGGCATAGATTGCATCTGACTACTCCTTCACTTTGGACCAATAATTTCTGACTGAACGAGAACATACTTTTCTCTTTTCCTGAAATACATCCGTCTTGGTTTAAAGTCTCTGCAGTGGTAAATATAAACATTGCCACTGTATATTTTAACTCAGTTATATTTGCCATCATTTTATAGCAGTGGTAATATTCCAGGTGAATACAGATATCCCTTTGTTGCACATTTTGGTTGCCCTGTGTTGGCTTTAGCCCTTGCATTTCTGGTGTATCTGTCTGCTGAATGAAACACTCTGTAGTGTCACACATCTTTCATGGAAGCTATTGCTGACTGATTACCTTGATCTGTCACTGGTGCTTCAGAATGCCTTTAAATGTGCAGCATCCTGACTTCTTTCTATTATTTGGTAGATCTGTTTTATGTGAAATCAGTGTAGATTTCTCATCTATACAAGATGGGAAATGTTCTCTTGCCATGCACCCTCTAATTCTTTATAGGCTTTGATTATAACTCTGCCAACTAGAAAAAATATTATTGTGCTTATGAAAGCCGATGTGCAATTTCAAATGACAATATACAGCATCAACTACTCCCCTGTGTGCTCTGTTTAGAAGCTTGGAGTCTAAGTGTGACAAACCTGTGGTGCCTGAGCAGGCCACACAAATGGTTCTGTCTCCCTCTCATCACTGAGGCTTTCTCAGCAGTGAGCGAGGAGTGGGGTGCAGTGCAGGCACCTCTGTGACTAATGAGTGCACAGTCAGGTTGGCTCATCTGGATTGTGGTTATTTGACATGACAGAATCACTGTTAGTCACAGGGGAAAACTGTGCTGATGAATACGTGGCTTTATATGAGAGAATAGTGCTCTTGACTGGGCAAGGGGTTACCTGAAAGTGGTACTGCTTATCTTTGTTGATTATGAGATTTGGTATTGGATAGCACTTGGAAGGAAAATAATACAGAAAAGTTCTTGATATGACTCAACAAACTTAAAGTAATTCCAATCTGTCTTGCTATGTATTTATTTTAAATAGAACAACTCCTTATCTTACCATTTTCTAGAAACATTATTGCAAAGCAATGTCATGCTCTTATTTATTTACCTTTTTTTCCCAACAAAGTGCAATGGCTGTTTCAAAGGCTATCTACTCTTCCAAAAGAAACTACTTATCAAAAAATTATCAGCCTAAGAGACAAGGGAAATTGTTTGTACTTTAGATCAGCCTTTTGATACTAGTAATAAAAACTCCTGTAAGTCACCTCCATTGCACTATACAACTGCTAAGAAGGCAATGTTCATGACTGCAAATGAGTACTTGTAATGTTTCACACTTCTTCCAGGAAAATAAATGTTCTCTGGATTACTAAATAAGATTTTACTTCTGTATATAAATCATATGACAGCACTGAAATGATTTTGATTGGAATCTGATGTCTTATTGCCTTTTATGAAAAAAAAAGCCACACAAAACAGACAAACAAAGCTTTTCTTATTCAGTGATACATATTCTTAATGATTCTCTTTCAACAATATAGTGAAAGAAATGAGTGTTTGTGAGGATGTATTTATATTTGTTATTATTTGTTATTAAAGAGTGGGATGGTCTGTTTCCCCAGTGGAGTAAGGCCACTAGAGATGTGTGTTAAGGCCTGAACATAATCATAAAGGATGCAGAAAATGGAGTGGATTAATGAAGATACAGTGTGCTGAAGATACCAGGCTCTTCCAGAAAGCTTTTATGTTAATAGATTATTGAATTTAATCTGCTGTTTTATCACTGCATAGATTAATACAAAGTAATATATATGAGTGGATGAAAAAGGTTCTCTTTCTACATTAAAGGAATTTCTATATGTGATGAATAGTGAGCTATTATCACTCAAAAAAAAAGTTACAGCAGCTATTTCTGTTTCAAATGTCAGAACAGTAGTTGTTGAAAGAGCAAGTAAAATCTTAAATGGGAATAGAGAATAAAATGGAAATAATATTGCTACTGTACAGATTCATGGTTCACTTGCATCTTGAATACAATATGCTGATCTCTGTGTTGCATCTCAGCAGGCTCTAGGAGAATACAAAAGATATATTAAAAGCAGGGGGCAAGGATTTCTCAGGCTGGAAAAGGGGCAGAGGAGTGAAAGAAGGGAAATAAACCACAGATCATTACATTTTGAGTGGTATAAAGCATGAACCCAAAGGCACAGCTGTGGACTGAAATTCCCTGAGCTGCAAGTCATTGAAGGTGGTGTAATACTGTGTGGAAAATCTGTAGGGATTTAAACTCCTTCCTGGGTAATCACTGGAGACCACTGTGAAGAGACAGGGTACTAACTAGGAATAACAGAAAAGCAGGCTGACAGATATGCTTATTTAAATTTATATCTTAATTTGTCTTGATCTAGGAGAATTTTCCCATGGCTGGTGTTGTCTAATTTCAGAAGTAAGCTGTAAGGCAATGGCAAAGCAAATAAGCAAAGCAAACCAAAATGCTCTTAAACAAAACCCCCTTACATTGGCTTGGATCCATTTTGTGTGAAGGAAAATTTAAATTATTTGCTACTGAACTAGAAAAAATACAAGTGAATGCCTGGGGGAAGAAGACAAATCAATAATATAGAATAATCAGAATTCAAGTTTTTATGAGCACAAACAGTGTGATGAGAAATATGAAGAGAGACTTGACTGTTTTCCCTACCCCTAAGTTTCTTTCCAACCAGAAAGCCTCTATTGGCATGTCGATGATTCATGTTCTGTTGTGTTGTCTCTGGTTTATTACAGCACTGTTTTTCCTCTTGTAGGTTAACAGAACCTTCTGGATATTTAACAGATGGACCTATAAATTATAAATATAAAACTAAATGCACGTGGTTAATTGAAGGATAGTAAGTATCTATTTTCATAGCTTAAATTTTCTGAATGGTTTGGTTACTGTGTGTTCTAGAGATCAAAAGAACTCATGCAGAGACTGTGTGAGGATACAATAGGAACAGTTTGGTGTTTTGTTTGTTTTGGTTTTGTTTAAATATTATATAGAATTTTAAAAAATCGGTAGTAGGATTTTCAGGATTGCTTAGAGTTGGCTGAATTCCATTCTCATTCAAATTGCTGGCAAAAATTAGGCTGACTTCAGTATTTGGCCAGTGCTGCAGGCCCTCGAAACCCAGTGATAAATTTGTTGCATATTTGAGTACCTTTATATAAGTTCCAAAAGTAGTTACAGAATCCCTTTTTTTTTTTAACTCATTACCTGACTTATCTTATTTAACTCATATCAGTGATAAATGAGGAATGGCCTCAAGTACAGAATGCTTATTCAGTTATGTGTTTCTTAATAGTGCTTCTATAAAGTACTTACTTTTGCATTCTACAATTCCTCATGTACTCAATTTTAAAATAGTTTTGTGACTACAGTTTAGATGTCTCATGCCTGTTGCTAATTTTTCAGTTTATGCAGCACAGAAACACACAGACATACCTGAAGATATAATGAGACACATAAATCAGTATGGCTAAGTGTTAATGGCACAAGTTGGTTACATTTCAGTGGGATTTTTTCCCCTTCAGGGTATGGGTCAGGATTTTGCTGACTCTAGTTCAGAGTTCTACTAACGTCCTAGAAGAAAATTAACTCCTCCTGTATTTCCATGTTGTCATAATCTCTATTACCTGGTCCATCGCTGCAGTTCAGAAATGATGTGTCTGATCTAACTTTGGTCTGCTTACATGCAGACAGTAATTTGAACAAAGCAGCAGTGAAGTTACAGGTAGTTTGCAAAATCATTTAAAATGAAGCTTTGATATCTAGATGACAAGGCTGAATATGCTTCTGACCTAGCTAGACTTCTCTTTTTACTCAGGCTAGCTCAGGAATATTTGCACTGCACTGCAATGTGCTAAAGTGGAAACGCTCCTCAGGACCGCAGGCAAACTCTGCTTTGAAGCTGCTCCTCACTGCATTCCTCCTGTTCTCAGGAGATGGCAGAGTGGGTAGCTGGAGGAATCAATGTGCTGCACAGTCTGGGGAGGAGTAAAGCAACCCAGGAACACCGTGCAAAATGTCAGCACACAAGGAAGCCACATATGTGTGTAATATTCAGTCTTAAAACACGAACAAAGAGCTCTCTCCAAAGGATGTGTCACAAAACCCCACATGCTTTCCAAACTGACAAATTGCACTCAAGCCTGTCAGTAGTGAGGAGAACTAAAAGAAAATAATCATTATGTTTCGTGGAATAAATATATATATATGTCTGGTAATTCTGTGGTATGTGAAAATTCCCCTTTCAGAAAGTTTACAGATCCATTTGGACCTCAGCCAAAAACTGGTGACATTTCCCCCTTATTGGCAGAGGGGAGGAGACAGGTGCTTGCACTAATACTGGTTGCAATTTTAGATTTGTGTTGTTAGATTTTTATTTTCAATAATTAGTGTAATACTGGAAAGAACATGTGTAGGTGATTTTATCTTGAAAGATTCTTTAAAGTTCATAGTCCTGACTCTGTAAAGTAAAGCTAGTGTATTAAAATGAGATATTTTAATTGCTCTAAATTTGTGGTTCTGAACACTGATAAAATCTGGTGGACTTAAGCCTCTTATTAACTTTAGGGATTATTAGCTGTGGACTGAATATGTTATTTTTAAATTTTCTAAGATAAAGGGAAATATTTGCTTGCCCTGGCTTTTGTTATTTAGCACTTTGAAATGTTTAGTTACTGCTCCAAATGTTTTAATAGAGTTATGTTGGCATGATCAATTCTACTCTAAGGTCTTTATCTTATGAGCTCAGTAATTCTGTAAATAATGTTTCACATCAATGTTCTTTTTTTTCAGCCCAAATGCGATTCTAAGATTAAGATTTAATCACTTTGCCACAGAATGTAGTTGGGACCATATGTATGTATACGATGGAGATTCAATATATGCACCTTTAATAGCTGTATTTAGGTGAGTGTATTTATTAATCTTTCAGTCCAAGTAGTTATGTATGGACATTTTCGGTTACTGGGGGGAAAAAAATTAAAGGCTTTAATATGTTAACTAGCTTGCTTTCTCACCTTAATATTGTGGGAACATGTATGTAAAGCTTTATTAGAATGTATTCCAAAACATTCAAGTTTTGGTTAGATAATCATAGCATAAATCCATTATTTGGGTACTTACTGCTAACATTGCATGGAGTGTTCATGCTTATGCACAGGCATTTTCCTGGAAACCCCTGCCTTACCTTGCAGAGAAATGGACAAGTTTTATACACATTTTATGGCTTGTTTTTTAAAAAGAAGTTTTTAAATTGTGAGTTATCTTTTTAAACTTCCTCTTTCCTTTTTTTTTTTCCCAATTATGCCAAAGATTGTTTAAAAGCATGTTTCTCCTTTTCCAGTGGTCTAATAGTCCCTGAAGTGCGTGGAAATGAAACTGTTCCTGAAGTGGTTACTACATCTGGCTATGCATTGCTACACTTTTTCAGTGATGCTGCTTATAACCTAACGGGATTTAACATTTTTTATTCGTAAGTATTTTTGTACTAAGTAATTACCTTTGTTTTTTCATAGCATAAGAATCATGCTTAGTGGTAAGTGTCTAAAAGCAGGGAGCTGGGCTTGTAATAAATTATAAAGGTACAAGTTAGGGCAAAAAACTCCTAGAGACAAAGTATGGTTTTTTTGAGTGAAGTCACATGGCCATTCCCAGAGTATGTTTTTCCTATGCCATATGGAACTAGAATGTATCCCCTCCAGTGTTTATGCAACACATATAGTTGTCATATGGACTAGAAGGGAGATTATATCTGCTGTCATATAAATTCCCTTCTCTTGAAGTAGGATCATCTGTTGCTTGATTTTTCTTGCTGAATGTACTGTGGCTTTTGAAACCTTCCCGGCAATTCCACTTGGATTTTTTGCCAGTTACAAGGATTTAATTCCATTTCTTTTCTTCTTCTTGGGTATTTCCCCTCCTATTTTTCATCTCAGTCTGCATTCTGCTTTCGTAAATCTTATCTGCGCTGTGTGTCTTTTAGTTTCTCTGATGGCAAAGTCTAATCTGATATAACCATGATTGCTTTTGTCCAGCCTCCTTTTCTGTGTCAGCAACTCTAAAGATGCATCCAGCAGACCTGAGCCTTTTCCTTCTTATGTGCACCAGTTGTTTGCAACTTCTGTCTCATTTGGGACGTGCATGTGACACAATGCAACATCTCTTCATATTGGATGCCTTGATTCCAGATGGAATTGCTTGGTCCTGTTAGATCTGTTTTTTCATATGGCAGTTTTTCCATGGCTGAAGATATGCCTGTTCCTTTCTCTCAATCCCTTCAGATTCTGAAATACCAATTGTTGGGGTGTGGTGGCCAGCACTGCATTTCTTATGTGGAAGTGCATGTAATATTTTTGTCATACTCTTTATTAGTTTAAAATTCCTATTTGTGTTTCTGACCATAGCTTTGCTCTTGTTAAATTGTCTGTGGGAAGATTATCGCTGTAATTTGCAGCAGATTGCCCACCTTTGACCAGATAATAAATAGCTATTCCAAGTTTGGGAAACCTCACTATATATATTGCATTGGGAATGGCAGCCTAGAAGACTGGGTATTTTTAATTTTTGTCAGTTGACATCAGTAAAATGCAATCACCTGGCAGACTTTCTGTTGTAATTAGATGCATTTTTCAGTTATCCCTGAAGCTTTTATTACACTTTTTTTATTTGTCTTGGGAGCAAATGGCAATAAGACTCGGCATTCTTAAGAAATGAGTGTATGTACATTCTTTCATTACTTGGTAATGTGGTGCATGCTACATGTCATTACCTAATTTTTTTTTGTAGATTTAAAATAAATGAAAAAACTTGCCAGTGTTTAATTCCATTACATATATAACTCATGAAATTCTAGGTACTCTGTTCTTCTGTGTCTTTTATTGCAATGGATAGTTTTAATTTTTTTTTTAAATGAACCAACAGTAACACTTTTTATGATAAAGAAGTACCTACAATTACTTTTTATGGCTGCATTAACTTTGCTTCTGTCACTGGTCTATTGCACTCTGCTTCTATTACCTTCTTCCTTATTTTTTGACTTCATCTTGATGGACCACTTGTATTCCTTTATTTTGGGGAAGACAGAAGCACAAAATCTGTGACTTAAAGTGCCATTCCCATAGCAAACAACTGTAATTACTCCAGAACAGTCTGAGTAAATTTTCTGTTCCTTGGAGTCAGGCAACTTGCTTCCAATTCTGCTGATCCAGTTTTTCTCATTTTGTTTGGATCCTTGATGACCCAGTTGGAGTGGGAAATGGTCTGCTTTCCAACTAATATCTCCCTATGGAAAAACTTAACTGTTCACCTTCCTGGAGAACACTCTCCCTGTGAGGTTGGGGGAGAGGTTTCTCACAGCTGTAGCATTCAGCTGTCAATGCCATCAATGGGTTTAATGCCATGTAAGTTACCAGGTAAAACCCTCAGGACATTTGCAGGTCACGTGGAATTTTCTATTTTAGCAGTGTAACAGAATCAGTCCTTCGAGATGTGAGTCTCTAGAAGACAAAAACGTGTCTCCTCACTGTCCTATCACATGTACATCTTGTCAAAGGCCAGCCATGAACAATTCTTTGCTAACTTTTAACAGTTCTTTCTTCATTAAGAGCAAGGAAGGCTATGAACAGTATCCATCTTTCACATCTACAGGGAGTGATCTGTATTATCAATAGAGGTTTCTAGTAACACTTTATTCTGAATTTCAACCCAACCCTTTGCTGTAAGTCATCAAAAAAAGTTTCAAATCCTATTTGGACTTTATCAGGAACTTACTGCCTGAGTTCATGGAAACTCTTGGACCTACATACTTCCATGTCCTGCATCTTCCCTCATCTCCAAGGAGTTGCCTGCATTTCTGGAAGCATTTTGCTTAATTTTGCACTCCAGTTGCCTGTGATCTCAGTGTTTGGTAGGGTGTATGACAGAAATGCTCACTCCCATAACAGTCACAGACTTCTTTCAGCCTAAGCTCTCCTGTTTTTTCATCTTGGACTGCAGTGTTAAGGTGGCTCTTTTATTAAGGATTCAAAGCATGAAGTGCTACCTGTAAGTAGTTTCAGGATGTTAGCCATCTTGTATTTTTCCTTACTTGTTTTCCCTCTTTTATTCTCCCCAGATGTCAGGCATATTGTTTATGGTATGGACCAAAGCTACTCGGGAAAACCCTTTCACTGTGTGCCTGTGGTGGAGAGTTTAAACTCAATTACATCCAGTGTGGTTGTTTCTAGAGATAACAGGCATTTGAAGGGACTGAGTGCTTATACTGGAACATAGGAGAAAAGCAGGTGGTGTTCTCTCTAGGCAGGGCCTGTCCTGCTTAATGTCAATACTTGTTGCAGTGCAAGGTATTTGTGATCTTGAATGCATCACAGACTTTGTATGTAAGACTGGATGAACACCTTTGGAGCTCATTTGCCTGTAAAATCATCATTAAACTTGTGTTTTATCAGTACATGGAAAATTTTCAGGGTAAAACATACTTTAACAAATACTGCTGGAGTACTGTCAGAAGAAACCACTGCCATCAGCTCGTGGGTCATCATTTCTCTTATCTTACATATTTATTTCTTTTCAGAATTAACTCTTGCCCTAATAACTGCTCAGAGCATGGCAAGTGCACAACCAGTCTGTCTGTACCGAGCCGAGTGTACTGTGAGTGTGACAAATACTGGAAGGGAGAGGCCTGTGATATTCCATATTGTAAAGCCAACTGTGGGAGTCCGGACCACGGCTACTGTGACCTGACAGGAGAGAAGCTCTGTGTTTGCAATGACAGCTGGCAAGGTAAGCGTTTCTTACTTTAGTGTCTAGGTAATTTGATTTTCTTCCCCCATTCCTTTTAATGTTGCATTGTTGCATCATATTTTTAGTGTTTCCTGAAGTAAGAACCCACTGCCTGGTTTTTGGGTATTACTTGTATCAGCCTCTTAATGAAAAAGGAAGGTGAACTGCTTTGTTATAATGGTAAAAGTGTGTCTGTGTGGACTAATGGATGTACTGTGTAAGCATGTGCTGCAGTTTTACTCCCAGTACCATAAATCATTGTTTCTCATTTATAAATGAGAAACAGATAAATTATTTAAGATCCTAAATGTTTAATTCACTTACTATAATTATGCTAGAAGGTTGTGGATTTTTGTTTTTATCGTTTACCACTTCTGTTACAAGTCTCAATTGGCTTAGCTTGCTATGCACAGAAATTGCCTTTCTTCTCTTAACAGAAATGTTCAAATCCCTCCAGATTACTTAGTTGATATGCCCACTTCCCATGACTTCCTGCCTCTGTTCTGTTTTATTGCTGTTTCTTTTGGCATGTCAAAGGAAATGACTTTTTAACTCCTATTAGCTGTCACACCTATTACTCTACAGTCATGATTAGATTTAATACATTTCTCTTCTTAATAATTAATGGGTTGTTCATTAAAAGGCAGTCAGTGCACCCACAGAAGGGAAGTGGTTTAGCAATATAGTCATTGAATGGAAATAGTGTAGACTTATTATGGAGTCTTTTAAAGCCTTCCAGGACTGTTGTGCACAAAAAGATCCTGAAGGCTTAAGCTCTGTGTAAGAGTTGTGAATAGAATTTGCAGCAAGAGTATCACCCTTTTATTTGTGCATGGATTCCTTGCAGTGTCCGATTGCTGAGTACAAAATGGGGAAATATCACAAGTCTTTGGAAATGCTTTTTAGGCTATACCTTCAGATACAGTGCTATAAAATTAATTAGAAGTTTTGAGCACAAAATAAAATTAAAAATTTGACCTCCACTGCTAGTACCTTCCTTTCATCTAGCATTTCTGTTCATACTAGCTTCTCACTCTTTCCTACAGTGCATGGGATCATCTAAAGATAATTTGCTTCATTGTTCCTTGGATTTTCACTGAACCTGCATAGATTTCAATAATTTTTTTTTAAAATTCTGTCACAGATTAACTGGTTTGGATGCATAATTGGTTTTCCCTTACTAAATACCAAACTTTCCTTAAGCTCTCTGGGAGACTGCTTTCTTGTCTATTGTTTTTCTTGATTTATTTATACCTATATTCTCTGTAGTTTCTACACTGATATTATCTTCTGTGCAGATTATTTTAAATTCTGGAATCATAAATTTTTCTCTTGCTGTCTGACAAGTTTTTCTTATGTTTGGTGATTCAAACCAAGTGGCTGAAGGGTCTTGAGCTGTATGCTTTTGGAGAGAATTTCATGTTTCATTTTTTATTACTATTTTGTTTTTATCTTTTTTTGAGTAACTTTAGTGCCTTTATTAACAAAGAAAAATCATTGAAGTGCATTGATTTGGATATATAATAATTAGAGCCCATGATTCAGAACATAAATCCCAGCATTTCCTTTTACTGCATGTAGTTTTTCTTTTACAAGGGTGACATCTTGTGGCCATGGTTGAAGGAGCAGCTCTGAAGAACATTTCACATTTAAGACAAATATTCTGAGAAAAAAGAACAATTTTGGGTGTTCTTTGGGATCGAATAATTTTTTAAAGTAAAAAGTAGGGTCCTCTCATTGTTAGATACGTCTGGTGGAATGTAATACAAGCATCTTGTAGATACTTGCAGCTGGTTGCTAGTTGTACAAATATAGAATAAAGCCACAATAAAAACTTCTAGGGCGTTCAGCCCTAATCCAAAGTTAAAACACCAATAAAATTTCTGGAACGTGTATAGTTAGTTGATTCTCCCTACAGATCTGCTCCTGGCAGACAGAGATGTAGCAGAAGACCAGATTCTGAAATTAAACTAATTAACTTGGAAATAAGTCCATTAGCAATTCAGGCAGCTTGAATTTTATAGCATCTCTCTGGGGAAAAATGAGCCTTTATGTAAGGAGAAGAGTAAACAATGAAAGTATAAAAGGAGCTATGACTACTGCAGTGTAAAATCAGTGTTTTGCTTGCTTGATACTGTGGCATTTATTGTAACAGCATCTTGAGAATGGCCAGAACAACTCTGTCAATGTGTGTCTGTGCTCAACTTAGGTTATCCTGAAAGGACTCGCTGGAGCTGGGTTTGTTCCCACTACTCAGTGAAAGGCTTTGATGTCAAACTCTCTTGTTTGGCCTGCCTTTTTCCTCAATGTAGAGATTTGGCAAAGCTGTGCTCTGTGGTGCTGGTTTATTGAAACTGATGGAGAAGGTTTGAGATGGGGGCTCAGGCAGCAGCAGTTGAAACGCAGCACTAGAAGGAGTTTGTGCCAAATGCCTAGAGGTCTGAAATCTGAGATTTTGGCTGTGGTGCCTGGATGTTGTTGAACAGAAAGCACACAGGTCTGTGTCTTCAGAGATGAGGACCTGTGGTGTAGCATTTGCTTTGGGCAGACCTGTTTTTGAGAGGAAAAAGAAAATAGAAGCAGATTTCTTATAACTGTTCTGCCCTGTGATAATGTCCTCTTTGTCTCAGTTTTACTTTTCAGGTCATCTCCTGGCCAAATATCAATTCAGAAAGGAGGAACTGCAGTTTTAGAGTCTGGGAAGTGTACTCTTATATATATGTGCATTTATACTGTATATGCACATACAGACACATACTCAGGGAATCCTTTCCTCCTATGATTTTAAGTTAAAATCCAATTTCTCCACTCCATATTTGGAGATTTTTTAATGATGATCGTAGAAATGACAGTTGTCTAAGAAAAGTTTACATCTATAGAACTGGTAGGAAGGAATTGTCTTGTAATGAATGGTTATTTCATATATACTGGAAATGTTCTTCAGATTTATCTTCAGCTGGAATGAACAATTTGACAAGCATCCTTGGAGGACTGTTGACTTTGTAAACAAAATGTAGGTATCACAATTAGAAATTTAGTGTCTGAAAACTATGTGAGAATAATCAAGTGTCTTTATTGCAAGAGAAAGAACATCACAGTTAAATGAAGAGCCAGCTTCAGTTTTAAATACCTTTATGGTGCCATTTGACAATTAGTGAAAGCAAGTTTAGCAGAATTTATTTGATGTGTTTCACTAAATGGCTGCATTAAAGGGGTTGATAACGCTCTCTATGCCTAATTAGGATGAGATTTAGGGAGTCCCCTGCTAATTGTGCTTTTTAATGAGAAATATAATCCATTTCAAGTAAATCTATGATTTCTAAATATTTATTTAAAATGCATGAACTTAAATGTAGTAAAATAGAACATGCAAACACTTGATTAAAATAGTGATCCCAAGCAATACTTTGTCCTGCATACAAGAAGGAGATAGTGCTGATCTCCCTTCTAAGGTAAGATACTAAATTTAGTTTATTATCTGTAGCACTTTCATTTAAGATTAGGAAGAAACTGAGTAATGGAGCTCAAGACCTGTTAGCTTCATTTCAGCATTGTGTAGAGTTCTAGACCGTAACTTGAGGAAAGAAATAATTAAACATATATTGTGATTAATAACAAAACAGTTGAAATCTGAATTTATCAATGTAATTCATACGAAGATAGTCTGTAAGAAAATTGACATGAAAATGCAATATATTTTATCTGAACCTCAGCATTTGATGGCAGGAAATCACTGAAACGGAGGAGTGCAGTGCGTATATAAGGAAATAGTAAAGGGGAACTCAGCTGCTTCATCATGAAATGTGAGTAGGTGTGCTGAACAAGTATGGAAAGGTATCAGTGCTCCTTAAAGGCTGATCTTGGGACTGATATTGTTACATAATTTTTATAATCTACCTATAAGGCTGCTAATGAAATCTGGTAATACAAAGGTGGGAGCTACTTTAAATATGAAGGAGAAGCAGAATATCCTGCAAAAAAGTAATGTGTAGAATGTAATTACTTCAGTATGAATTGTAAATTAACACATTTAGAGACTAAGAGTATTAAGAACTTGTTTTATAATCTTGGATTGAAATGTGGGAAGTGACATGGGAGAAAACTTGCTTGTCTATCCCAATTAGAACATGAACTAATTAACATTATTAATTTTATATGCTCTGCAAACTCTAAAGTGTCAAGTGCACTGGTGGGATGATCAGTCACAGAAACTCCAGTTAAATATATGAAAGCATTAGTAGAATGCTTCATGTTTTGTTACTACAGTTTTATGAATACAAATAGACTCAGAGGGAGAACCATTAGGATGGTCAGGGCTGTGGAAGGCACTAACAGAGCATGGTTTGTTTGAACAAGTAAAATCAAGGCTGGGAGGGAAGAGTGTTGCTGTTTATAAACATTTGTGGGGCGTATAGACAGGCTAGGCCTTTAAATACAGTGATATCAACACTGGTAGAAGAAAAATTGGGATAAACTGGCCATCAATACATCATTTGGGAATTGGAAGGATGCTTTTGTCTTAGAGCTGTGAAGTTTTAGAGAAGTTGTTAGCAGAGATACTGGAGCTTGGTGCCTTGCTGCCATTAGCATGGAGTCTCAAAATCTCTAGTCCAATGGGTGTTGTCAGCTGCAGCTGTTCTGAAAAGTCCTTTTTTCTTTTAGAGAGTGGGAAGCAAAACCTGTTTTTGTTTAAGATGACAAATGTCATGCAGTGTCTACCAGACACTGTACTTGTTCTCGTCATGAAAGGCTAGGAAAGCTTTCCCTGCAATGTCCTTCTAGTAAACACTGCTGTGGCATCTGGCCTTATTCCTCTGTACCAGCCTCGTTGATCTCGAGTGTGGGATCTGGAGCTGAGCAGTTAAAGGATGCTGTGGAGCAGTACCCATCCATGGCAGGCCCTGCAGCCCTTCTGGCTCCCCTGCTCACACTGACCCTGCACATTCCCCATGGCCACATCGCCCTTGGATGATCCACTCTTCCTGCCTGAGTAACAGCACCCAGGTGGCATTTCAAGAACTCCATCAGCCTGTGTGCATTAGGATTTCTGTGTCATTCCTGGAGGAGCCTGGGTCCTGGCACAGCTTGCTGCCCTGCTGCTTTAGCTGGACACCTCACCAGGATCTCTCTGCCTGCTATTGAGTCTCATTTTCAGCAAGACTATTTGCAGGGTAGGAGAAATAATTACATCCGGTACGGATGTTTCAGAGCTGTGCAGGGGCAGTGTAGGGGTACATGGGGACACCTACTGTTAGCATTCCTGGAAGGAATTAGTGAGCCATTGCAGCACAACTGGTCTGACTGTAGGACTGGTTTCAACCACTGATTTGCGGTGATTGAAAAATTATGTTAAAGTAATAATTCTCACCTCAAATGGTCAGACAAACAAAACCAGAATAAACAACGAATACTTTTTAAACCGCTTTGAGTAGTTTGTTTGAAGAGCCCTGTGAAATTTATATTCAACACATCAATACTTCTGTTTTTTTCTCCTGTGATCCCAAAGGAAAAGATTTGGTTTGAAGACAGTAGATGATGTTTAGTCATTAGGTGGAAATTGATCTTATGACTTAAACTACTGGAACAGATTGTTACTTTGGCTTTTCATGAAACTCCTCAATAAATAGAAATTAGATTCTTTCTCTCGTATGGTGGGGATAAATCACTTTTTTAAACCTATAGAATTTTTTCCTACCTTAGAGGATAATGTAATTGACTTCCAGTTCAGGTTTATAAAGTTGTTTGCTGTTTTTAAAGCCTTTCCCTCCACCCCCCAGTGGATTGACTGACACATTAGGAAGATAAGAAAGAAATTCAATTTTAAATGAATGGAGAAGAATCATATTTGCATAAAACATAACAAAACATATTTTTCATTATCTTTGTTCTGCAGCTGTAGTGCTCTTTGTTGTACAGAAGTCACATATTTACTGAATGTGATGTTTCTGAAGAGAATATGTATTTTTGTTCAAATAATGATATATGTATTCAAGTAGGAAAATCTATAAATGATCTTTATAAGTCCTACATTTACCTTGCTTTTCTAAAGCAATAGCCATACAAAAGAATTTGCTTTTTAAATGATGTTTTTGTAGAGGCCAGTATTATTCTATTGTTTTGCATTTTTGCACCTATATATTCAATATTTGTACCGATTGATACATAACATGGTAAAGCCTTGCCCGTGGCAGTGGGGTTGGAGCTGGATGATCTTTAAGGCTCCTTCCAACCCGAGGCTTTCCATGACTCTGACACACGGGCTGTGTCTGCTTTCCCTCTCACCTTTCCTGTCATTCAGTTGTGACAAAGCACTGAGGCTGGAAGAGGGTTGTCTGTGACATCCTCTCCATCACTGATCTGGTTAAGATTTTTGCATTTTTAACTTAGTATTAGGCGATTTTCCTGTGTTGGTTTTCTTGCAGTCGGTGCCAGGTAGCTGTGTCTGGGTGTGCCGCAGGAATTCCGGCTTTGCTCGCCACTCGCCACCAGGGGTCACTGCTGGCCGCGACATCCCGGTGCCCGAAGGCTCGTGGTGACAACAGGCGGAGACGCGGCTTCTCTTTCTGACCTGCGGGCACCGTTTCCATCATTTTAAGCTCTTCCCTGATCAAAGAATACTTAATCAATTGTTTATTTTAAAGCCCTTTTATATTCAAATTAAGGATTTCCTCCAGTGATTTACCAAATCATGATTTTGCTGCGCTTACAACTCTATTACAGTATCAATTATTAATGCTTAAGAAATAATATACTGAATTGTTCATACTCTCATTAGACCTCATTCAAATACCATTAATCTTTTCTGAGTAGAAGGTATAATGAACTATGGGAATTGAGTGTCTCCATCGTTTAGTGAATGGAAGGTAATTTGGATACAAGTGGACATCATTCTTCTGTAGTGTACTAGGAAAGGCTGACAGCTGGTTATGTACAGTTTGGATGCCTGGTTGTTGTGTAAAGGAAGTAACTGTAGCAAGTTGCCCCCAAAATTACAATAAACATTGGAAAAACATGATCTCCCTGCGCTCCCATTCCCCCAAGATAATGTTTTAAGATTATAATAAACTCGATGTACATTACTTATTTAGCTCAGTAAGCTTCAGCAGCTCTCTCTTCTAAAATTATCCAGCTTCTCTCCTTGACAAATGTAAATATGTGTATCCAGAGCATCCTTTGCCGGGGGAGTATCCTTGCCAAAGAGATCTGATACTTTCTGCATGAAGAACTGTCTCCTCTTGTTTGCTTTGAACATGGCTTCTTCAAGCTGCATTTCATAAATCTCAGCTCTTTATATTCAGAGACACTGTGGACTCTTTATATCCATCCTCTCTTTATCACTTATTTTACAGACATTTATTATTCACTTCCAAGTTTTCTTTTTTTCCAAGTGAAAAAGTCAGTAGTTCAAAGAAATTCAGTGGTTTCTGTAGTTGGAACATCCTTATTACTCTTCTGTAAACAATCTCCAGCACTAATCTCTTCTTTTTCAGTAGGACATGGTTTTCTAAGGTTACACAGACCACAGATTTATGCAGTGGGGTAACAGTATTCTCTTTTCTGACATGATTGTTTATTTTGACCACAGCTGAGAGGTGATGTAATATTTTCATGAGCTATCCTGAGATGATCCTAAAATGATCCTACCTTACTTAGCTTTCAATTTAACTGTGTTGAATTTTGTGTATTGTTTTATTGTTCAGTCACATATGTGTATATATTCAGGTTTTAAATAAGATCTAGAGCATGAACTGATGATGAAGAGATCATGTTTTTGTTACTACAGAACAAATAAAAAAATAGATTTTGCTGTTTGTGATTGTAATAGTCCTATAACAAAAAAAATTATACATTTTTGCTGACTTTTCTTATTTGACAAAAAGTATGTAGTTGTGTTTTGTCCAGAGGTAACTTACAGTGCTAAAAGTTTTAGACCTAATGACAGGTCATTTAAAAACGTGATGCTTTGTGCCTTTCTTTCAATTTGTGACTCATGCAGTCTGTTTTCTGAGAAGAATGTGGAAATGAATTGTTATTATTTGAGCTAATCTAACGCTTTCAATTAGATTGACATCCCCTGTTGTCAATTTTTTCATTGAGCATCTGTTAAACATAAAAGTGTACACCATATTTTATCAGAATGAGCAATCCTGACATCTGTAATTAAGCCTCTCTTGTTTCTGCTTTATTGGCTTTAACATCCCTGTCTAACAGATTGTACAAATTGCACATTTGTTTACAAAACAGGTCCAGATTGTTCTTTGAACGTCCCTTCCACGGAGTCTTACTGGGTTCTGCCCAACGTGAAGCCCTTCAGCCCCTCTGTGGGTCGTGCTTCCCACAAGGCCATCCTGCACGGGAAGTTTATGTGGGTGATTGGTGGATACACTTTTAACTACAGTTCCTTCCAAATGGTGTTGAAGTAAGTGATTTCTCCTTTGCCATGTCCTTCCTGGTGGGGCTTAGGGAAGACACATCCTACCAGGGAGGGGGCTTCTATCTTCTGATTTAGCTGAAAGGTTTATATCTCTTTTAGAATTTATTAATGGTCTTATTTTATGCTTGTACTTTTCTTATGATTATAGAAAGTGGAAATATGGGCAACTTCAAACTGTATGTGATATTAATATGTACTTCAGTTTTGGGAAAAACTGCAAAACATAAAGAGGTTTGTGGTGATAAAACAGTGAAAGAAATTCACTGCTGATGTTTCCACACAGTACATTTTGAAAGCCATGTGCACTGTTGATGTTAATTTATGATTATAGGAGACTTGTATTTAGGGCTTGCACTTTGCCTGCTGGTGCCATGCCAGTAGGGTCAGGCAGGACACCTGTGTTCCACTTTTTTTGTACTTGTGGCAGTTTGTGTGTGTATATTTGACCACCTATTGGAAACAAAGTTGAAGCAGCTGTAAATAGTACCCAGGTGATTTGGATGCTAATTTTATATGTAGAAGCCCTAAATGTGGCAAATGGAAGTGTTAGGATATATTTATTAGCATATTAATAGCATGTTTACTTCTGTTGTTGTCTGCCTGTTGCTTTCTTCCACACATTTGCAATCATCCCAAACAAATCCCACCATCTTCTGGATTCTTCTTTTCTACCTTTGCCATTTATTTTTTTACCTCTCTTACCTAATGTTGTGTGTTGACTAATTAATTAAAATATAATGGAAATTAAGGTCAACCATATAGTCAAGAGTGTCCCCAACAGTAAATCTTCAAAGTGGTGCAAAAGCATGCGGCATGAGCAGTTTAGTGGGGTGGGGTTTTTTACATGGCTGATAATACATCAAGTCTTGTAATTTCTGTCAATTACTCCTGTTTTCTGAGATTGTTGATGGGTCCCTTAAAGAGCTGCTCCTGTTTTGCTTGATGAATGTTTAGTGCATTATCACGAGTTAGTGCACTGTTGCAATAGTTCAAAGCAATGGAAGTGATGTTATTGCTGCTTACAAATTACCATGTCAGATAAACAGGGACTGATCAAGTCTGCCAAACAGGAGTTAGTTTGAACATACAAGCCCCTCTGTTTCCTCTGCAGGTTGAAAATGTTTCCTTTTCTGTTTCTCTTCTAGCTACAATTTGGAAAGCAGTATATGGAATGTAGTACCTGTATCCAAAGGGCCACTCCAGAGATATGGACACACTCTTGCTTTGTATCAGGTTTGGACTCTTCAGTGTTCTGTATAATGAATTTCTTTGTGTGTGCTGTTAGTGATCTTAAAATGAGTCACCATGAACAGAGACTTTTGAGGAGAATTTAATTTCTAAATATTTTGTATTAATGTTTTCTTCAGTACTTAGGTGTATTGCATGGTTTTTGGAACAGAGAATGTGCAATAGTTCTCAGTCACTTTGCTGGCCATAAACCTTCTGAGCTAAACCTGCCAATAAAAGGCACGGGTGTGTGTGTGATATAATTGGGGTTGTGGGCAGCGCTTCTGCTCACCAGGCACCATCCCCAGGGGCTGAACCCCGCAGGCAGAGCCAAGGGCTGGTCGCAGGGTCCTTTGGCAGCCCCATGGCAAGTGATGGCCCAGGTCTGGGGACTGTTCAGGGAATCCAGCCATGAGCACAAGGAGTCAGGACTGGAGAGAAGGCTCCAACATGTGCCTGAGGGGTCTATCAGCGAGACAAGCTACAGAGGATGATAGACTTGTTAACTGTGACAGGGAAATACAGAATTTGTGTCGCAAATTTTCATTTGTTGGAGTAAGGCAACTCCAGCAGGGCAGGACAAAAAGGATTGTATCAAGTCAGACCAGAGTGTTCATCTCTCCTGGTAACACCTCTTGAATAATGGGTAACAGTGAATGCCTAGGGAAGAATATAAGAAAAAATGACAGGAACTTACAGATGCTTCCTCAGAATAGTGTCCTGCTTCGCAGCTGGGATTTCCTAAAATAGGATAGTATTTTTGTGGAAAAAATATGAAACTGTGCTGTTTATTAGTTTTTTTTTTTTCCCCAGCTTTTGGACCATATATTTATGTTAATATTGACATCATCCTGTGCCTAAGAATTCCATAATATTTTTTTAAGAAAAATATTTAGAATATTTAAAAACCTTTCCAGAAACTGGTACTAGGTGGTTTAACTTTGATAATCTCCACTTCTTATTCTCCATTTGTTTTCTCATACTACTCATGATTTTCTGTAAGGCCATCACATCCTCTACCATTTCTTTTTCATACTGAAAATTCCTCGTGTTTTTAATAATTCTCTGTAAGGAAGATGTCTCCCACCTTGGATAACACTGTGCCATTGCCTTTACTTCTTCAAATTCTGTTATATCCCTTCTGAGAAAGGAGGAATCACAGTCTTTAGTGTGTTCTTACCTCAGAGATTGATGTCATAGGGAATTAAGGGTCTAATTTGTTCCTATTAATTCTTTAGGGTATTTTAGCTTTTTGAAAATCTGCTCTTAGCTTAGGAACTGGTGTTTTCCCAGGACTGTTACAACCTCAAGATCTCATTCTAGGCAATTCAAAACCCATCCCAATATGCTTAGACTTTAAATTGTTTTTTACACGTAGGTGTCTTTTCATCCTTATGCATATGAACATTTATTTACCCTTGAATTTTTTCTTGTATTGCACATATTGCAATATTAGGAGATTGTTCTGCAATTACTTGCTTTTGACCATTGTCTCAGCTATTTTGAATAACATAGTATAGTTAAAAAGTATTGCTGTTTTTCCAGTCATCCCTCTGCCAGCTTGTTTTTTAGTATGCTGAATAAGCAAATCCCAGGTGAAGATGTCTGTAGGACACCACTAATGATCTTTTTTCATTTAAGAAGTGACTATTTTTTTTCCCCCCAAACTTTACTTAATAGACTTAATTAGCCTTGTGTTACCTGCTTTCCTTGGTCTGGAACATCTTAGTTCCTTTAGGGCATGAGGAATATTATCAAGCATCTTTTGGAAATTTCAGGTAAATGTATCATCTGGACCTTTAATTTCTTCAGAAGAAGCCAATGGCTTATTTGCAAGATTTAACTTCCCTTTTCAAAAATTCATAGAATTTTTCTTCATCTGTTTGTCTGTTTCACTCACTGAATTCTGTCCTTTCTGCCTCTCCCTCATCAGTCTTTTGGTATGGACACATTTTTAAGCAGGAATTTCCATACTACAGACACTGGTTAGCTCTTTAATTCCTTCAGAACTGATTCCAGGGACTTTCTTTGCCAGGTTTGGGTTTGCTTTTTTTTCCCCTACTATAACTTTCTGTTTTTAACTTCTGCTGTGGAAATACCTGTAAAGTCTACCATGGAAAACCCATGTAGGGAAGTAAACCTCATTTTGTTGCTATAACTTTCACTTCTCAGAATACTCCTTCAGACAGTCTGTTGGCACCACAAAGTATCTAGTTAGATGTATTGCTAATGCATTTGAAAAATGATGCATTAGTACTTTATACATAAATTTTTCAGGCATGTCATTTAGGTGTTTCATGGCTTGCCTTTGTGTGTGTCTCTGTTTTAATCTGCTGGAGTTTCTGAACCTTTGTTTTGAACTCTACTTTTTCTTCTAATTCTCCATTATCCTTCTGTTAAGTTAAACTTTAGTTATTTTGTTATTTGTAATGGAAAGTTTTGGTTTTCTTTTTAAATAGGAAGTGTTCCTGTGATCTGAGCAAAATATCTTGATGTCTTAGAGTGTCTTCCTATTTTCAGTAAAGATTTTACCCTTTTAGTTGTACATTTTAGTTTCTTTTTATGTTTGGTTTTCTTTTATATAGTAACTGCTTTCTGTAAGCTCACAGGAGTTGAAGGCATGGGCTGATACTTTTTGTCTTGTTTTCCTGGCATCTGTTGTTACAGAGATGTTGCATCTGTGTGTGGCATGGTGAATGTTGTAGAGATGTTTTCAGTAGTAGTATAAACTAGATTTTGTGCATGCCCTAACATCAACTCAAAGCTTGCTTTTCCTCCTGTCAGTTTCCTGATTCATTATTAATGTATTATCTGTTCTTTAAAAGGTCAGGTCTTTTTGACCAGTGTCTTTGATTATTACAGTTCTTGTAGAATGTAGACTTTTTAGTCAAGAAACATTTGAGTAATGTATCATTTAGCAGTTCAGAATGAAGGCTTAAAATACAATTTAACCTTTTTATTTGACAGTGCTAATATTTTCTTGAGACATTCCAGACTAAAGGGTAACCATTTTAGAAATGCTTTCACCAGCAAATATTAAATATGATAGACCTGTGTTAATTCAGACATCTCTTTGGATCTTAGTGAGGAAGTGCAGCTCATGTTAATAATAATGAAAGTTGCAAGCAAAGGCATAGTGAAGAAGCTGTGGCTGTTGTTGAAGACATAGGTTAATTAGCAATTAGGATTCACTAATAATGAACCTATGTAAAATAATTAACTACTATACTGCTTGTACTAATGATTATGTCAAATGTCAAAAGTTACATGGGTCAAAAGGAGCTGATCATCCAAGGCAAATAAATTTTGAGGGGAAAACGGGGGAAACTTACTCCTTCTGGAGTAAGTTCTTACATTAACTTGTTAGGATAAAGTTCTGATATTTTTCCTTTCAGATCTTCAGTCTCTTTAAAGAAAAACAGAAAACACCAATTTAGGGTGAGGAGCAGTAGAATGTAATACCTAGAGATGGCAGCTTTGAGCTGTGTTTTCAGCTCTGTGCTAGTAACTGTGTAATGCTTCCTTTATAGTTGAGAGAAAAAAAAATATCCACGGAGAAGAAATTAGATTAAGTTTTTGACTTGAGCTTCTCAGATTTCAAAGCCTAGTGCTAGCTGGAGTGAGAGCGCAGAGCCAGCGCTGCCTGATTGTGGTGCGAGGTAAATTGCAGCTGTGACTGACTCTGTGGAGAATGAAGTTACTGTGCCCATTTTCCTCAGAAAGCTTCCTTAGTAAAAACTGAAGTACTGTTCTATATTTTGAAGAAAAAATGGTCAGAAGACTCCCACTGATGTATAGTTATAACAAATGCTTAAGACTTTTTATGCATTTATAGAGGAGAGAGTATAAAAGAGCTCTTGCTTTTAGACCAACTAAACTGTTGGGGATAGTATTACCTTCAGTGCCTCCTCAGGCTGGTTATTGGAAAGGTGCTGTCTATCTCTGTTACCCAGTGGTTCTACTGCATCTCAGAAATTGTATGTAGCTCCTGGCACCTTGATACTGAAAATATCAACATAATTTGAAATAATTTATATGAGAAATAGGCCTATAAAGAGACTGGAGGAAATGACTTGTGAGGTTTTTAGAGTAGGTACATGTAGCTTGGAAAAACAGCGACTAGGGAGGGAGTTAAAGTGTATAGGTCCCTGGAATTAAGGAGAAAGGGAGTTGCCTGCATATGTGGTATATGCAGGCACATACACATATGCCTGTGTATATGTGGTCACTGCTGGGGCTCTATTCAGTTTTTGGTAATATCACCAAAATTGGTTGAATTTGGCCTCGTAATTGAGCTGTTGCTGCTGGTCCCAAGACAGTGGAAGGATGGCTGGGCTTTGAGGTTTGTTTCCTTTGAGACTGGTGATAGAAATGAAGCAGGCAAGCTGATGTAGTAGTAACCAGAAAGATATTTTACAGTATACAGACCATTTTATACAAAGTCAAATTTAATTTAACTCATTTGAGTTTTATGAATGTTACTTCCACTTTTAAAATGTTATTAAAAAAGGGTAATTGTTTTCATTCCTTTTACAAATTAATTGGTATTGATGTTGAATCTGTATATATCTTTTGGTATTTTTATTAGTCTCATCAAAAGCTAGCGTTAACAAAGCAAAAAAGAGTCAAAACTTTTCCTACTTCAATATGAACAAGATAAAATCTTTCACCAGTTGGTTTCTTGTTATTCTTTTAATGCCTGTTTTTGTTGGCTGCTGGAGTATAATTTGAATAGCACTAGGAATGTAAAAGTATTTTCTAACTATTCTATTAGTAGCTATTAGTAGGTTGTACAAACAATTTCCATAGGTTTATTGTTCTGTGACTTTGAATTAATGTCTTACGCACAACTTGCTCTCTAATTCTGATTTGCAGATCTCAAACGTGTGAGCAGTAGGTGAGATGAGCTGCCATACACTTTTTGCATGTAGTCTAGACAAAAGCCTATTCAGAGTTCCCTTCAGTTAAGTGGCCCTAATTTGTCAAGAGATCTGTTCTTTATATAGAAGTGTAATATTTTTCATTCCTTGTTTCAATGTTATATTCCAATTGCTCTGAAAGTGAAGTCCAAGTAAGGCTGGCTTAGTTAATACCTTTAACTAAACCCAGCAACCATTGGAAAACTGCAAATAATGAAGTGACAGCGCTCTTGATTAGGTTGACCTCCTGACATACAATGTGGTGCAGTATTGTCTTGACCTTGAGTTTAGTCCTGCTGGGAACTTAAGTTAAAATGTTCCTCTCATGTAACTTAGGTTCTTATTCAGAGAGGATGTAGTCCCACAGTAAGCTAAGCATTAATAAATCAGGCTTCAGGAGGAAGAGTTAAATGAAGACTGCTTTCCAGTCTGTCAGATGGGGTCTAATGGGAGGATTACTGGATCAAGTAGAAATGTAACTAATTTTTAATTTTGATATAACACATAAAATGGTCTTGAGACTGTTAACCATATTAAAGGAGATAACAGTTTGGGGAAAGGAAGAGGAGATATTAGACAGTCCTAAACCAGGTGGTACATGTTGAATGCAGAAAAAGGTTTGTGGCAGATGAGTTATTGTCAGATGACGTTTACTGAGAGCTGTATTTTGCTCAGAAAAAAACCTCAAGAATTTCTTTAATGATGTAGAGATTTGACTAAACTTCTAGAAATTTCAGGTAAAAGTATGGAGAACAAAAATCCTAATAAATATTAGAGTCCTGTTAGTTTGCATGAAGTTAATTCCTATACCAGTGTGTGGATACAGTCTAGGGGAGAAAAAAGACTGATGATCTTGTTTCAAGAAAATAGAGAATGACTGTTCATGTGGTTTGTGAGTAGCATTTCTTTGGCCAATTCTTCAGGAACAGTTTAGATTTATATAAGAATTAAGGCAGAAAACTCATTTCTGAGAGATAAACTTTTCTGTGTAGCCATGATATAGTTAAGAAATACAAAATGAAAATTATGTGGTTATTTTAATATGATTAACTTCCTTCCAATTCATTAGAAATGGATTATAAATTACCCCTTTGTTGCGGTTTTTTTGCACTTTATTTAGTGGTATCTGGCAGATAAGATTCTTTTGGAATGCAGGCAGGATTTGCATAAGAGTGTGTCATTCCAAGGTACAGCCTGAGCAGCTAAGTATTGTTCCTTTAGGAAAGAAGAAAAATTGTAAAGTCCAAGGAATAAAAATACGGTAAGTTTTAGAAGTCTTGAATTACTGCATTTCTATGAAATATAAAATTAATATTAACACCGAGATGAGGTATAGGGAAAAGAACGTGTCCAAGGTCAGTGGAACAAATGATTTTGGCTGTCTGTTTGTTCAGGACTCAATTTGAAGTGTGTAGAAGGGTTACTCTGGTCTGGTGTACAGTCTATTGATTGGGGCTTAACAGACAAGTGGGTGCTCCTGGTCTTTTGGTGATCTTTTAAAAATCCCTCTTAATCTGTGTCATTTTTCCTCACTGGAAAATGCTCCTCTGTCAAGGATCTTTGAGCAACCTCTTCCAGTCTTGACCATTCTCAATGAAAAAAAGAAGAATATTTATTCTTGTATTTAAATTGACTTTCTTGTAATCCAAATTGTGTCTATGTCTGCTTTGTTTGCTGGATTACCTTAGGAAGAGTCTGGCTCCCTCTTTTTAACCTCTCCCATCAGGCATTTAATTTTACTCAAATTATTTGGTTGTTTAATGAACATCTTCTCCAAAGATCATGGTGGAATCAATAATAATAATAATAAATTAAGAGGAATTTTACTGCTGTAAATTGTATTGATTCTTCCAACATTCAAATTGTGACAGTTTACTTTTTCTCCTATATTTGAGTTATTCTCTCGGTCTTATTTTGTCCGGTCAAAAATGTGTATGTCAATCATTACTCTGTAGGAGAAATCCTAAATCAAATGAATGTTTTCTTCTTCTCTTGAGAAATGTGATTGAACTATTTTGTTCAAATCCTGGCTTTGTTCTTATCATTCCTGCCTTCTGCTGTCATCCTCTCTGCCCAATACGCACACTCAAATATTTACAGATCATATACCTTTTGTCATCTTTCTTTATCGTTATAATTCATCAAAATCTTCCACTGAAGTAGTTTTTTCGGGGAAAAAATGGGGTTTGAGAAAATGGAAACATTTATTGGAAAGTTTCGGTTCCATTGAAGCAAACAGGAGCTGCACTGGCTGTTTTCTTGGCTTGGACCTGAACACCTGCCAAGAAACCAACTGATGTGATCTGTAGGTGGGAACATCATGATTGAGTGAGCTGTTGACCTGCTCTGTTTACAGGAAGAAATGTCTCATTTTTCTGGAATTCCCTATTGAGCAGGAACTCTGAAGTTCAATAAACAGTGCATTTTCTATACTTCAATTTGCATATAGTAATATTTGTATGAAATTTTGATTTAGAAACCACAAGGTCTTTCAAGCTTCCTGTAGCTTATTAGATACTGTTATTCATGTGATGTAATACATCTAATATGACCAAGGTTAATTTATTGAGTAAGTGCTCAACTTTACTATCTCACACTGTAATTGAAGGTGTTGCTTTTGACACCTGGTATCAAAACTTTAAAATGCAAATGTGTTGGAGGCCTTGTACCTTCTTGCTGCTTACCTGCCTGTTTTTGTTATCTCTTCCTTGGAAAAGTCTGCCTCTTGGCCTTCTCTCTTCTGTAGACTGAGGAGTAGAGTTTTTAAGATCTTTCATCTGGGCCAGATTGTTCACATTTTTTTTTGCACTAATTTCACAAAGACTCTCAATTTTATATGTTTAAATTTTTTTGAATTTTTCTTTGCAGTCCTGTTTGCTTTGCTATCCTTTAAACAATTACCTATTATGCTTAATTAATTTAAAGGTCAGAAGTATTTGTGTATTAGCACACTTTAAACTCTACCTTATATGTTGTGTCTTCCAGAAAGCCTCACCTTTAGCATATACCTTGATTTATATTTAGTATAAGTAATTTATAAAGATAATATAGAGTCTATAAAGGATTCCTTCTTTTCTGTCACAATTTTTATGCTGCTTAGGACCATTTGCTCTGGTATCATTCCTACAATCCCTTCCTGGTTAGGCTTTCCAAATAAATGTCTGTCTTTGTGCTTAGGAGGTTGGATTTTGCCCTTTAAAAGTGTGCATGTAACATTTTTTAATTTCAATTCTGTATTTCTTCCACTGACTTTGGTCTCTCAGCCTGTTTTTCTCTGTACTCAGCTGATCATCACTTACTTTTAAAATATTTTTCACCAGCACTAGGAGCTTCTTAATCTCAGAAATAGCCCTTAGCAAAGCTTAGTTAAATCTGTTTTTGTGGCTGATAAAGCAGTTGTCATGACCTTCTTGTCTTGTTCTCTGTGAGTATTCTTGTATATAGGATCTGCTGTGTCACCCAAAAGATTGCTCCTCACAGAAGTGTTCTTTTATCTGAACTTTGAATCATTTAAGCAGAACTGTGAGGAGGAGTTTCCTGTTGTCAGTTGTCTGAGAAATCATTTCAAAGTTCATGCAGCTCTTTAGGTCCCTTTTTTTTTTTTTTTTTTTTTTTAAATTGTCTTTCCTCAGCGTCAGAAATATTATTTTTTTTTTTCAAATACTGTTGTACAGCCCCTGCAGATCCCTAATTAGCTCTCTCTTTATGCCATAGTCAATTATCAGCATTTGAAAATAAGTAGTTCACAATTTCAGTGATGCTGATTTGACTTTGGAGATCTGTGTGGTATTGTAAGGAATGTGCCATATAGGATCCTTTCAAGAAGAATATTTGTTCAATCCATTCCTGTGGATCAGTGCACATCCTTCTTCAGTTTTTGTGGGTCTTTACCAAGCTCTTTGAAATGTTTTATCTCATAGGAAAAGAATGGGTTCGGATACATATCTCTCTAATCCTACTACAAATTCCTTCTGTGAACATCTTTTGTTCAAACACCATAGCACAGAGTATCCTTGCATAGGAATGATTTAAATTCCAAATCAGGAAATGTTCTCCTGCCTCAGATGAAAAGAATAGTTGAAAATTTTGTAGAAATTTCAAGTGTACTGTTGAAGACATATTGGACAGTTTGGTCAGTCATTTGCTGACTAATCTCTCTAAGTAATAAGGAGTCTTTTCTTACTGTTCTGGACTCTGTTCCTTACCATCAACCATGGGCAAATGGACAGCATTATAACCCTCTAAAGCCTTTGTTTTGCTGTAATTAGAAGACTTGCCACTCTACTGATGACCTATATTTGCCATGCCTGCCCATTCATAAAGAGGCAAAAGCTCATCTTTCTTCATGTGTAGGATGAGAATAACGTGAAGTTTACATTTCTATGTAAATCCATCAGCTCCTTGCACAATGTCTGAAATTTCTGCATGCTTGATACAAACTTCTTAGGTAGTTTCCTTATCTTCCAGCCTCTTTTTCTCAGTTTTTCATGCCAAGTTACACTTTGCCAAATGTGTAACCTGCAGCTTCCTTTTTTTTTTTTTAATTTAAACCTGGTAAGGCTGAGTTTCAGGTGAGCCCCAGAATATTACATTGCAGAATGCAGAAGACACCTGCCAAATGTACAGCATGCCAATGGGATGCAGTGTGTATGGGATGGTTATGTCCTAGCAAAGACTGAGTATCAATCTCAGAACCAGAGGAAGTTTTTCCACCCAGTATAACTGTCCTTGAGCAAGTCTGTGAAGCCAACAATCTGGAATTTGTTCTTTGCATACCTTGGCTGGCAAATCCAGATGAAGTGAAATTCAGTAGGATTTGCTTTCAGTCAATATTTAAGTAAATCACTCATTACTTATCAGAACAGATGGCACTGCTGTTTGAGGTGTGTGGTTCATGATGACTGGAATGTCTGTTTTGCATTCGTTAAAAAGAACTCAAAGTACTCCCTTTGGGACTTGATTTTAGTAAATTGGCTCAAGAGGAGCCAGCCACATCCTGGGCTGCATCAAAAGCAGCACGATCAGCAGGCTGAGCAAGGTGATTCTGCCCCTCTGCTCTGCTCTCATGAGCCCTGTGTCCAGCTCTGGGACACCCAGCATGAGAAGCACTACTGGAGCAAGTCCTGAGGAGGGGCCACCGAGGTGATCAGAGGTCTGAAGCAGCTCTCCAATGGAACAGGCTGGAAGGGTTGAGGTTGTTCAGCCTGGAGCAGAGAAGGCTCTGGGGACACCTTATAGCACCTTCCTGCACCTCAGGGGGCTACAAGAGAGCTGGAGGGTGATGTTTTACAAGAGCATGGAGGGGTAGGACATGGGGGAATGGCTTCAAACTGTGTGAGGCCAGGTTTGGTTTAGGTACTGGTAAGAAATTCTTCAGTGTGAGGGTGGGGAGGCCCTGGCACAGGTTGCCCAGGGAAGCTGTGGCTGCTCCATCCCTGGAAGTGTCCAAGGTGAGGTTGGATGGGGCTTGGAGCAACCTGGGATAGTGGAAGGTGCCCCTGCCCATGGTGGTGAGGGTGGAACAAGGTAATCTTTAAGGCACCTTCCAACCCAGGTCATTCTATGATTCCATACACACATCGTCCCTTTTCTTTTGGTTCTGCTGACTGAATTTTCTCAGAACTTCAATTGCTTTGCTAGTAGGAGAGAATGTGCTCTCTTGTGCACGTGCTGAATGAAATCCCCATAGACTGAGTGTGTGGAAAATCACATTTTAATTCTGTGAACTGTTCCTTAAGAAAACAATATAATATCCTTTCTGTTTAGCTTTTTTTAAAATAGAATGCTGCAGTATGGATTAGAAGAGCCATGTAATTAAAGGTTTTCTGGTTGAAATAATCTCTTTGAGATTCATTTTGGTGTCATTTTCATGGCTAGGTTTATTTTTCAAAGAAATAGACTCCTTATCATTGTTGGTTTAGTTTAAGTATCATTGTCTGGGATTAGTGTCTGATATTGAGCTGGTTAATGTAAGATTAAATGTGAAGATTTAAATCAGATTGCTCAGTTATGAAATATTGCTCAGCAGAGGAGTAGGCAGTTCAGATGTTATCTTTCTGTAATCCATTATTTGCTTTCTCCTGTCTCCCTTCCCATTTTTACAGGAAGACATCTACATGTATGGAGGCAAAATTGAAACGAGTAATGGCAATGTCACCGATGAACTGTGGGTTTTCAACATACCCAGTCAAACATGGAGTACCAGAATTCCTGCAGTGCTTGTCCATGGCCAGCAATACGCTGTGGAAGGTCATTCAGCACACATAGTAGAGCTGGACAGCAGAGATGTGGTTATGATTGTAATTTTTGGATATTCTTCCATATATGGTTACACAAGCATTGTGCAAGAGTACTACATCAGTAAGTCCCTTTCAAATCATTTTTATCACGTACTTATACAAAAAGTGCTGTTTTTTTTAAAGTTAATATCACTCCTATTTTCAGAAAGAAAAATGTGTTTTCCAAAACAAAGCCCCAGCTTTTTTTCTTCCAATTATGTACATCAGATTTCTTGTTAAGCAATAGCATTTCGTGTGTCTTTGGAGCATCGTGACTTTTTCTGTTGTGTACATGGTTGTGGTACCCTAAATGGGATAAAAATTGAAACCAGAAATTCCACACTGTGGTAATTGTGGTGAAACATAGTTTTTTAACACAGACTTGCTGTTTTTACCACAGAATAGAAGAGCAAAACCAACAATAATTCAGTTATTTTAAAAGTTCTTTAATATTGGTATGTTATTTTCATTCTGTTGTGTTCTTTTTAAATGTAATAACTTAGTTCATCATTATATATAGGGTTCTCTCTAAAACATACATGTTGCTGTTAGAGGTAGTAATTGAAAATGAACTCTAATTTTCTGTAAACAACCCACCATGTCTGTCTGGGTTTCCCCTTGTGAACTGCAAGCTGTTCTTAGGGGTGATTTTAAATATTAAAATTAAATAAACCCAGAGAAATCTTTTTATTACATACATGGTACATCTGAGATACAATTTCAATGGAATAATATTCAAAATCTACACCTGATAAATTCTTAGGAATATTTATATACCTATTAATTCAATTTATAGTCTACTTTTTAAAATTCCTTTTTTTCTGTTGAGTTTTTCTGAGTCTCTCAGTTATTTATGCAATTGCAGAAGGTATAATACAAAATTTCAAAGTAATACCTACATGTTAAAGGATAATAATTGTTTTTAATTGTTCCATTTAACTTTTTTTTTTAATGTATATATATTTATATAAACACTGCTTAGGCAGATTTTATAGGTTGGGGAAATCCCTTCAGAACTCAGATGGTTCTTATGCTCTCTGGCATTATCTCTGATGACAGTGTCAAAATTATGTAACAATGTTGACAAAGGATAAAAGCGAATGGCAGTAAGAGGGAGAGCACCATGATGTGCTTTATCCACACTGGAAAATTCCAATTTAACTGCATAAAAACTGCTATAAAACTCTGGTTGGAGAAAGATGTTTCATGACAATATTCTAAGATTTGTTAACTGTTAAAGACCATTTTTTGGAAAAACTTAATTTCAGAGTGTTGGTTTTTTTTGACCTACTGGAGATAATTTTTTTTTTTCTGTGAAGACAACAATATGTTGTTCTGGCTTCTGCATGCTCATTCAGTCTAATGTCTGTTGGAACTTTAAATTGTTTGCTTCATCTGTTGGAACTTTAAATTATTTGCTTCTTCACATGCTGCTAATTTAGTATGGAGAAGTATCAATTTTATTCTCACCTGTTATTGTCGTTAGTTTAATTAGGAAGAAGGGAACATGATTTGTAGTGTAAAATTTTCTGCCTGGATGATTTTATTGATGGCCTTATGGTTGAAATGGACAGCTTGTTCCCATTATTTTTTTTTTTTTTAATGTTATAGCTATGTTTGTGGAGGATTAATGAAAGAGTATAGCTAAGCATATATAACACAAACAAACAAAGAAAAAACCCCAAACCTTTCCTATCCTGGTGATAAGCTTGGTGTAAGAGAAAGCACTTCTCTGTCAGTTATGTGTCAGTTATTCTCAAGTTTTAATGTCTCATTTTTGAGGTTATATTTTTATCACAATCTAGTGAGAAAATTAGTTTATTAGAGAAAACGTGCTTCACTTGCATCAAATACAAAGGAAACTTGTAACAATATTGGGTATTACTGTGGAAACCCATTGACTTCAGCGAGTCTCCTCATCTGATGAAGGATTGATTATTGGGGCTCGCAGTGCTTTGCAGAACATGGTGTACGTGAACCATTGCTGCCACAGAGAATTCTCATGTTTCATTTCACCTCATTGCATCTCCATCCTTTCCCTTCCCTCTAAGTTAAATGAATTTTGTGGTAAATTTTCCTGAATTCTGTGTCGACTGTGGCATTTATCTACAGTTTTGCAGCTGTAGGAGCACATTTTTAACCATAAAATTCCAGCTGGTAGTTGAATTAAGAATGACTGACTGTTTTTTGGGTGGACTTTAGCAGTTCAGAATCCAAACTTAAAAGACATAGGAAGTGAGAAGTATTCCTGTGAACTCACCTGAATAGGAAAGGAATTTTCTTAAAAATAAGGATTTCTGATGTTATAGAAAGAAAAACAAGAACCCAATTTTCTCTTTCTCTGCTTGCTTAAAAAACCATATTACTTTAACATTTCAAATTGTACTGCTTTATTATTTCTACATGTTATCAGTAATGGCTTTTAGTCCTAACGAAGGCTGTTTTTCAAGCTTTTGCCACATGCCTACTGAAAGAAAGAGACACAGAGGCAGCTTATCCTTGGGTTTGTATGAGCTGAAACCTCTAGGATCCAGTTCTTTGATGAACTTGATACATGGAATTCTGGTGCTAAAGCCTTCTTTAGTTGCTGTGACCATGATTTCCATGGGGTCTGGGCTAAGAAACATCTGAAGAGGTTTTAAATAATTGTGGAAATCCCTAGCTTTTCATGTAGGTGTGTAGTTCTTGTTAACAAAACATGTCAACCAAAGGTGTATCTGATCTGAAAATGTCTGTGGAATAGTTGGATTAGGGAAGAAAGGAATTTCTATAGAAGTAAAATAAATTCTGGAATAATTGGACAGGGTTTGCAGGCGGATTTTCACCATGACGGATTTATTTCTACTCCAAAGGTGTGGTGGCTGCTGCAGGAACAAAAGAGCTTCCTGTTGTCCTTTCTTGCTGTGCCCAGACTTACGGCTTCTGAGGAACCAGTAAATCCTCATATGGGAATTATGTGAATGATTTTACTCACTTGAACCATAAAGCTTTTCTGGGTTACTCCCCAGGGAAATTTATTTCCCTTTAGGTTAGCAATACCTCATAAACCTTCTAAGAATCTCAATGTGAGTCTCAAGGTGAATGTAATAATGGTGTTTTGTTTTAGTTGAGGTTTATAAAGGCTCCATATATATTAAGAAACTTCTGAATAAGTCTTCTGTGATTTTATTTTATTTCTTTTACAAGACAGATTTCTTTGGCTTAACAGAATATCACTGTTTTTTAGACTGAATTTTTTTATGGCTTTAGAAATAGGTTCTAGATTGCTTTGGATTAAAAGTATTTCTTTAAAGTAATGTAAAAAGAAGTGGCCCCATGATGTAACATGTCTCCTCTTTTTTGTTAAAGTTAGCAAAAGCTTCCTGGTTGCTTGAAAAATTTTGGAGTTTGTCACTGGGATGAAATGAAGATGGCACACCAAGGTGCTTCTTGGACATTTTGTTCTTTTTACGTGATCTGGCTGAAGGTTTTTTTGGGATAAGGACAGATCAGACCAATGTATCTTCCTTATTTTTACACTGTGTACTAGACTTGAAATTTAAATCTGGACAAAAAAAATTTAAAAATCCTATTTCCTTATTTCTGGCTTGTTTGTTCATGAAACTCTTCCTTCATTTGACTTTTTAAGCTGTTGAGAATGCAGTTTCACATGACTGATTTGGTCCATCAAGTACTTCTTATATAATGGTAGAAAGAGGGGATCTCTGAGTATGAGAAGGGTTATGTAAACACCTTCAATAAAAACTGAATTTTTGTTGTAAAAAAAAGATAGGTGAAGATTCATATCAATAAGCTGCTTCAAAAAGTCAGATCACATGCATAGTAATGTCTTTAAATATAGACAGGCTTGTATTTTTGTCTGAATGATGCAATATTCAAGATGCTGAAATGTGAATGATATCAAAACTGTACACACGCATTTCAGTATTTGAAATTCGGGCAACTCAGCTAAGGTTTAGGATGGAAAATAGAAGGAGCAACTGTGACACTGCTTTTTGACTTTTATTTCAAAAAGATGTTGCTGGATCTCTTTTCTTGGATTTAGGTAGTTATTCATAGCACATGTTTTTTGTTATTCAAGAAGGAACAGCTTTTCATATTTCTGCCCAACTCATGTAAAGTGATTCAATGTGCAATGTTACTCTGACAGTGTTCTAAATGCTACACAGAATCATAGACCCATTTAGGTTGGAAAAGATCTCAGGATCATCAAATATGACCATTGCTACATCAACCATAATACTCCATAAATGCTACATGAACCAGTCAGATATAAATGCAAAATGTTCTATTATGCATATTATCAACAGCATTGTGTCAATTTATGTGGAGAAATAGTTCTTTTTTCCCTGAAAAGCATATATGCCAGCCTCTAGGACTGATCATTAAATGAATAAATGGAGATGATGTTGGTAATAGAAAGGTGTATCTGCTGGCTGACTCCTCACCCACCCTCTTACATAAATTTTATCAAGTAAATCTATTTGTTATCAAAGTAAAATGTATGTAATATACAGTATTATTGGTACAAATTTGATATTTGTGTTCAGAATTGCACTTCTTAATGGCTTGATAATATCCAACATGGGGATTGAAATAAAATACTACTTACATTACACTACACATAAATAATGTACATAGTCTGTGTCAGCTATAAATAGTGTATTACACAAATACCAGCATTCTTATGCACAAAAATCATTGCAATTCTTCCTCAGAATCTATACTTTATAACTTGCCATAAACGCTTGTTCCTGAAAAGAAATGTAACTTATAGAGGCAGTGCCTGGAAAACATTTAATGGAAGTATGATAGCAAAAGTAATAACTGAAAATCATGAGCCTCTTCATGAGAATCTGGAGGAAAAAGAGTTAATCTCAGCTACCTACATAATATCAGATAAAAATTGGAATGGAATTTAACCTAACTTTCAGAGGAAGCAAGGTGTATGGTGTTGTGTGCTAGCCTTGGATAAATAACTTTATAATGGCAGCCAATTGAGGTTAAGAATGGGGGAGACTGCTCCATTTTGGATGTCCTTGTCCAGACACTGTTCTTCTGACGTAATCTCCAAGAGGCTGGAAGTGAATTACTTCTGTTTCACATCTGTAGAACTGACTCCCAGTCATCACAAGCTCTTCTGTATAGTCTGCCTTGAGCAGGAAATACCTCCTGGCTTGCTCTTTTTGTGACTTAAATCATCATCTGGGAAGATTGAGGGGGTAAAAAAAGACATTTTGGGGCTACAGGCAGCAAGAACTCACTTAACAGCTGTCTTTCTTTGTGCTGTGGTAAAATATTTTCCAGTTGTGTTCTCTTCTTCAGTCATAATAGCTATTGTGGCTGGTTTTATTTGGTGTCTCTTTGCTGTTATTAATCATATGATGTAAAACGTGGATTTAAATGCCAATTTAATGAGCTGCTATCAAATTATTCTTTTGTGAGTGTTCAGCAACTGAATGGGTATATTTGCAGTTAAATAACTAAGAAACAGTATTTGGAAATGGATTTTAGCTCAATAATTTTATGGTTACTCCCAAAGTGCCTGCCCATATCCACGCACACTTTGAGCTACCTTATGTTACGTGATTCTCACAACTCACTGCAGTTCAGTCTCTGCCAGGCTCCTCCAGACTCCCCATGACTGAGCACAGGTGTTCCTAATGAATCAGAAGGAGCTGGAGCACTGAATTCTCATCAGCCATCTCTGGCGAGAATTAATCATAACTCCTAATTTCATATTTTCAAAAAGCTTTGGCCTTTTTTTTTGTTTGTTTAGTGTAAGTGCTGAAGTCACATGTGAGAGAGGATGGGATACCGCCTGGCAGCTGTAAAATGATGTATTTGTGATTTAATTAAGAATAGCAGATAATAGTCTGACAACTTTATCTAATTGCAAATATTTTGATGCATTGGTATAAAACTACTTCTTAAAATAAATCCTAATAGTTATTGCTGTATTTAGAATTACAGTGGAGATTATTTTATGTACTTAAAGCTCCTACTACTGTGTGTTAGCAATAGTAAGCCTTAAAATTCTGGTTTTTGTGTGTCTGTTCCAGGGTCTAACTCTTGGCTTGTACCAGAAACGAAAGGAGCAATTGTTCAAGGTGGATATGGCCATACCAGTGTCTACGATGAACTGACGAAATCTATTTATGTCCATGGTGGATACAAAGCGTTGCCTGGCAATAAATATGGATTGGTGGATGATCTTTACAGATACGAAGTTAATACTCGGACATGGTAAGTTGGATTCATAATGTAGGAAACCAAGTTATAGGTTACTGAAGAAAACATAAGTATAGAGTAAGGTTCTAGCAAAGTCATGCAGGTACCTCTGTATCCTTTGCATGTTGCAGAACAACGCATTCTCTGCAACAAAATGGAAGAACTGTGATGAGGGTCTGGACTGGTCAATGGATTAGTGGAGCTATACATTGAAAGGATAGCAGAGAGGAAGCTTTGCGCCTGTTCTACAAATTAGGAAAATGTTCTCCTTTCCAGACACAACCACTGTGCAGAAATAGCACATGTGAACTGTTTCCTCATGGTGTGAATATACTGCTGGTGTACGTTAATGTGGCTGTTATTTAAATAAGTAGAAAACCCTAAGAACTGTGAAGGTTATTTTTTGCCAAATTGTCAGAACTAAGAGAGAACTTCTGGTATTATGTAGGAATCCTTAGTTATTAATGCTCTTGGTGTTTTTATTTCTATCAGTTCCTTGTTCCTCGAGTTATTGTAACTTATGAAGGCTACTTGTATGTTTCATATAGAAAGTGACCTTGAATGATTTTTCTTACCTTAGAGATGATTTGAGATCAAGAACTATTTTTTTGAACATTTTATTCTTGTGATTTAATATTTGTGTTGAGTACTAATGGCTTTACTTTAAGCACCCTAAACTTGCTTTCAGATGTTGGAAACATGGGTTTGATTTCACTGAGGTTCTTAATACCATTAACTCATGGCATTTGGAAACATTATTACAAGAATTTTTTGTTCCTTTTAATGTATTTTTAAGTTCCTGGAATTTTAATCCTTTCTTATTATATTCTATTTTTGGAACAAAGTAATTTTTTTCCTTTGATCTGTTCAATGATAAAATAATAATAATTGTTGGAATATTTTTATGCATTATTCATATAAAAACTAATAAAGAATACTTCAGTCTACTCTATGCTAATGTAGCATTCTCTGCAGCTTGTAGGGAACTCAAGGCTTTGTTTTTTGAGATTTACACTGGGAGTGAATTTTACTGTGGGACTGAAAACGGGATCAGGGGATGGAGTAATGACACATAGAAATACAATATTTAATCTTTGTTTACTGTGTCTGTGGCACCTTGTAGTTAGCATTCAAAGCACAGAGCCTGAATGTGCCACTGGATAGGTGTGGTATGAGGAAGAGCTGCAACTCTGATGGCTCTGTCATGCCCATGTCTATGCCATTTGCTGGTCCTCGCTGTTTTTCTCTGGCACTCGTTCCATTTCTATGGCTGATCTGGCAGAGGTTCATAGGCTTCACTAAGTTGTGATATAAAAACCTGATTACCTGCTCAACTCAGTGGCATGTAGGTTTTCATTTCTTAATACCAGTTAAACCAGCTTTATGTTTCTTGGAATGTGGGGGGGCAATATTTTAATTCCTAGTGTGAGCTGTATTCCTAATACGCGATGGGGAATTACAGTGTTGGCAATACCTGCACTGCTTTGCTTTACTGCCCTGCTGCTGCAGCTGGGGCACAATGTGGAGCTGGGCTTGGATAATGGCCTGAAGCAGTGGAAGCACCTGCTGGCTCCTGGGTATTTCTGTTACCATTACAGAGCCGTGCTGCTGTACGCAGCGCTTGGCATCGGCATAGTTAACGCGGGCTAATGTCTGCAGATACACGAATATGTGCATAAGTAATGAATCCAGCGTGCTGAGACTCTCACAGAATTTGCATGGGGTTGATACGTGTTGGAGAGTGCTCTAGATTGCCCTCATTAGTGATACTAATGAATAGTGAAAATCATGGCCAAATTAACAAACTTCCAGTTCTGCTGAATCTTGGGGAAAAGTTGCTGTTACTGGAAGGGATGAAACTCAGCATACAATATACAAAGATTATAGGAAAAAAAAAACAACCCACACTATGGTAGGGACCAGGAGTGGGGCAACACAGTTGGGTCACAAGTAGAAAAGTGAGTAGCCCAAAAAAGAAAACTTGTGGAGATTTCTTATATCCACTGTGGAGAAGAGAGTCCTTAGTTTTCCCCAGAACAGTGTATGTCTCCTTAGGCCTTTAGCAATCAACACAACTATTTGTAGACAGCTGCAAGGCAGGATAATCAAGGCAGAGCCTTGTGTATAGCAATTAGTGTAAATTAGGCAGTAGGGGCTGTAGAAAACTGGAGAAGCAAAAGACAGAAAGGTATCTGTACTCTGAATGGACAAGGATAACATGTTCTTAGGATATTATCATTCTTTCAAGTCATAGCAGCAGAATTCCTGCATTGCCAGTTAAAAACAATTTTAAAATAACATCTTGTTCAACTTCCATGTAGTTCCTGATTTCCTGTGTTGCTAGCTGATGAGTTGAACCCAAATATCACATTTATGTGGGGGTACCATAACTATCCTGTATCAAGCCAATCCCTGGTTAGGAAAATACACTTATGTTGTGCTCTGTTTTCAAGGTATGTAAATCAGAAATACACAAGAGAATAGCAAGTCCCTTAGTAGGACAAAAAAAAAAGGGGGTCAAAAGCAGAAGCATGTGAGTGGGTATGCAAGTGGATTGAAGGAATTGTCACATTTTTAAGCAATAAAAAAGCTCATTTATTTTCATTTAGTCTTTGATATTTCTTTTGATGTTACTTTCTAGGGCTAAGGGGGAATTTATTTAAATAATAATATGACAATTTAGGTCTGATGCCTTCCTTTCAACTTGTTTAAACATGCAATCTTTTATCACTTAAAAATATCTCAAGTTTACTGATTGATTTATGTCATTATATAAAAACAATGAGATGTACTTTAAACCCTCTCCCTCAAACGTGATGATGATGTAAAAATACTGAACCAATATTATGAGAGTGATTCAAGAGACACAGTATTATTTAGTCAGAAGGAAAGATTGTTGAGTCAGTTTGTTACAGGAAACAATTGACAAACAGTTTAATTGTGGATGTCAGCAGCGTGTAGTAACATAAATGAAAATGAGAGTCTGAACTTGTAAACTTAGATTACTGAGACAATGGAAGATTATTAGGGGAATGCAAAAGGTGTTTTTTACTGGTGATCTAATCAGCTCTTCACAAACATGTCTACAGCTGGTCTGCTTAACTAATTCATCTGGCAAAACCCACAGATGGTTACTCTCTTCCTTGCTAAGATTTATTTGCTGGGATTGAATCAAGTTTGTATTCTGTTCTTTCTACTGGCCCCACATCTGCCACTTTCAAACTGTGGCTTTGATAGCTCTTGGCTACTCTTGGGGCTGTGCTATTGCTCTGGCACAAAGCAGACCACACACACAGAGGCTAAAGTGAATAAAGAGAGAGATCAAAGACTCAATGTGCCTGGACAGTTTTTTTTTTTCCAGTACTGAAGTTCTCTATGTTTGAGTTTACCAGTCTGAATAAGTTTATGAAGCAGTACAAGTGTTTTTATCATACCTAGAATTCTACTTCTACCATTTATTTTCCAGGTCCGAGTGTTCAATTAATTGGGAAAAAACCCCAAGGTTTTCCTTTTACAATACTTAAGATGGTCTTAAGATTCTTTTATCCTTCTAAAGGATTTTTATTGTGTTTCTTGAGCAAAAAAAAAATGTGGCTAACGATATATAAGAATAGGAGTTAATACTGTGAATGAGTTTTCAGTTTTGAGTAAAATTTACCATATCAGTAATCATTTCTGAAGAATGTAACCATGTTAAAAATGATTTCAGATATATTATTTGGCAAACTTTTTTTTAAATTAGGAGTTTGATATTTTAAACAAATGATAAATATATATTTGTTGTATCATGAGAAAATGGATAATCCTAGAAACAATCTGATTAAATTTCATTGTATTTACTGAGTAATAGCTATAGTTTACTATTTTCCTGGTTTTGTGTTGCTTTCATCTATAAATTTTCTTGATGCCCATATACAGTTTTTCGCATGTTAGTATGTATTAATTTGTTCTTATGTTTTGTAGGACTATTTTGAAAGAGAGTGGCTTTGCAAGATACCTTCATTCAGCTGTCCTAATCAATGGAGCTATGCTCATTTTTGGTGGAAACACTCATAATGATACTTCCCTGAGCAATGGTGCAAAGTGTTTTTCTGCTGACTTTCTTGCATATGATATAGGTATGTATTGTACTGTATTTTTCTCATTTGAGTTTTAAATACCACCATTTTTCTTTATCAAGTCCAGCTAATGTGATTCTTTAAAGTTTTGGTCCCAAACACCTTCAAGTGATTTATAAATGATGCAGATTTTTTTTTCCATTTTGTCTAAAGATTGTGGTTTGTGGGACAAGGCATAGCAGCATTCATGCCATTTTCTAGGCCCTGGATATTTTTATAGTGTTTTGACAACACACTTTTAAGAAAGACAAACTCAAAAATGGCTCTGCATGCCAAGTGGTATTAAGGCTGAGGGAAGCATGAGGAGCCTTTAGGAGATGATGAAAGGATGTGGTAGATTTAATTTCATAAGAGTGTGGCTGAGAGAAGAAAAGATAGTTGTTTGTAAATATATGATAAGAATACAGTTTGGAGGAAAACTGTTTGATAAGACAAGAGTGGTGGGTGTGAGCTTTCATTCTGTAGAGTGGTTCCAACCCTTTGAGCTGTACACTTATGGAAAAGCCTCCCTATAGGATTGTGGAGGCTGTAAATAAGAGAATTTAATGAGTCCATAATCTGTTTCCTATCTTGTGCCACTGCTGTTCTTACCATAAATAGTTTTTCCCTGCCCTGATGTTCATGTCCATATTTTATGAATAGGTTTTAAATATAAACATATAGCTCATATTTGGGCTTTAAATACAATCATACAACTCATACTGGGGCCAAAAAGCACAGTCACTTGTCCTGGGAGCCAAAAAATGGGAAATGTGTCAGAGCAGCCTGGGAAGTGGACTCATGCATGATGCTGGTGAGAATAGCCTGTGGATATTGCCTGGATCTATTTTTGGCAAGTGTTTATCAGCTGCCTGCAGTGGTAGAAGAGGCTGAGACATGATCCTTCTTTAGGACTAGTTAATGGCTCTTTATGGAATTCACTGTAGATATCAATGTGATGGTTTTGCTTTAATACAAAAATAATGTCTGAATTCAGTACATGGAAGATGTGTGGGTTATTTCCTGCCAGTTTTAATGGGTGTGCAAATAAAACCTTTACAAAACAGCTGAATTGTTTTACTGTACCCCTGTATTGCATATTCCATAGCTTCTTATAGGCATCTGATGTTGCGAGCAATTGATTTTGTTCTCACTTCAGTTTACATGTGGATTTAATTTTTAATGAAACAGAGCTCCTTTCTCATTTTGGAGCATAATATTATTTGTTGGTCTACATTTATTTGTAGAATGTGCACTTAGAGATCAATAGTGTGAGTGCTAAGATCTGAATAATTGTAACTTTCTGACTTACACACACCGGTAGTTTATCATCTGTCATGAAAATATTTTATGCTGGTTTTTTTTTTCTTAAGTAGAACAATACTTTTGTTTGTCTAGTTGGTTATAATGTTTAATATAGTATTTGTATTCTCTTGCAAATCCCATTCTCCGTGTGTTCTCAAACTGATGAAGTACAAAAGAAGTGGATGTAATTACTCTTTGGATGTAGTAATTAATCTTAAAAAATGAAATATATGAAGATTGATTTGATTCCACCTTATTCTTCGGTAATATTCATTTCACCAATTTAGAAACAAATCTCCCAGCACACATTAGATAAAGACATACTTTTTCAGAAAACTTGAAATATTCTACAAAGAATTAAATAATTATGCAATGGGTATATTTCAGAATCTTATTTACTTTGTATCATGAGTTTTTGAACAATGCTTGGAAGAAAAAATATATGATGTTATCAGCATCACATTTCCCAGATACCTTGCAAGTGATGGAGTGTTATGCCTTGTCTTGTAAAAAATGGGTGCTGTCTGGAAACCAGCTGAATCCTTGAGATAGAGCCTATGCTATTTATGTTTAAGTTGGGCTAGAAAGTGCTTTTGATTATCTCTCTTATTGTATGTGACACAGTCCTCTGGATAGATTGCTTCAGCTTTTTATTACCCATGAAAACACTGTTTTTCATATTAATGTGGAATAACTGTTCGTGTGGCTTCACCTCAGTTAAGCTTAGCTTTCTAAAAGGTTGGTTTCTAGTGCAGTTTGGTAATCCACACTGCTGCTCTAGTCCAGGGATAGAGACAAGTGTCTCCAGAGAGCAATTAATTTTACCCAGCTTAGGACAGTTACCTTTTTCCCCCCTGCTTTTCTGAATCATTCATTGCTCTCTAAGTTCTAAGCTTAGTCTATAAGGAGTTTTAGACATTTAAATGTGTCGTGAGCCAAGAGCTCAGTTCAGTAATTTGAAATACTCACTGCATATTTGTTAAAGCTGGAGAGACAGAGATGGGGAGATGTTATAACAACTGCTATGGTGCCACAATTTTCATTGTTTAATATTGCCTGATGTATTTATTTTTATAGCAGTAAATATGTGATGAAAAAACTGCTGCATTTAAAAAAAAAAAGCTTTAGAAATCTAGCCTGGGTATACTTTTGTCCTCCTTTGATATTTTACCACCAGGTTGCCCCTGGGTTGCTCTGGCAGCTCCTTAAAGATCTAAAAAGGGTCATTCTTGTACAGGTCAGGTATTTTCCAGCCTGTGTTGTTATTGCTTCATTAATCTGAAAGAGGAACCTTGGCAATGGGGATAGTCTTGAATACTGTGGCTGACCTGCAGTTTTCTAACTGATGTTGGTTATGGCTTCTCTTTATGAGGGCCCCCATGTGCTTAAAACTTACATTAAAGTTCCAATCAGATCTTAGAAAAGTAATTTAGATTATGAATATTCATGTGCAAAACTTACAGATAAAAGCAGATTAATTAGACACACAAAATCAGAGTTTAAAACAGATTCTAACTACTGAGACCAGTATTTAAATATAATTAAATTAAAGATTTTAAAAGAGTAAGGATATTTATTTTAGTTTCTGATGCAGTTAGTAAATATATCTCTGCATGCCTAGGTTCCTTAAGTTTCAGTTTATGAAGTATTCAGTCTCTGTCCTTTTGTTCCACATTTGCCAGGTGCCAAGGTGTCTGGATACCCTAGATATATAAGAGAATTACTCACAGGGAATCTCTATGAAAGCCAAAAGCTAAAATCCTGGGAACATGGCAGCTGTTTGAGCTCTCTCCTAGTGGTGGTTGGAGTTCTGCATTGTTTGGATCTGTGGGAGAAGTACAATAACCCATATGTTTACAGTAATAATATACTCCACAATGTTTCTTTTGTTACTATCTGCATTTCAGTTTATTATTATGGATTAAATAGTATGCAAATTCAATTGCTTATGAAAGACAATATTGCATGTGAAATATTAAGTTTCTTCTAGGGTATTCAAACAAAGCTTAAAAACATTCTCCTTTTTGAAAAGAAATTTCAAAATTATCTCATGAGATTGACTTCAGTTCTGCCTGTAATCAAACATATTTCTTGTATTTTGTAATAAAATGAATTGTTCATTCATAAATTGTTTGCTTGTAAAGTAAGTTGTTTCACCTCCAGTCTTTGCCATCAACAAAATGATCGAGTTTAAATATCTGTAATTTTTTCCCCCCAATATGAACACATCTATTTTTGCAGTTCTCCCTCTTTCTGGAGTTACGAATGGATTATCAATGTGCCATCACAAAGAAAATGTAAAGCAATGCCTGTGAAAGATTAAGTTTTATGTGTTCCTGAGCACTTAAGTTATAAATGTGGTTTTGGTGCAGTCTGTAACAGCAATTACCTCCATATTGCTGTGCTATTAGAAGAGCAAAGCAATAATAATATAATGCACTAATTGCTTCATTTAATAGCAAAGCTTAAGGTTGTTGATTTCTTTATATTGCTTGGGGAGTCACTGTTATGTGTATAGACTCTGTTGTAGATGTTGGTTCTACAGTTTAAATTTGATTCATGCTGTTTTGAACATACTTGCTCTTGTGTTTTCCTGAGAGTAAGGAGATTTTTATTATCTGATTAAAGAAAAATATTTATGCAGTGTGGAAAGACTCAGAAAATAAGTTTTATGCTAGTACATAACTTTCACGATGTTTTAGTTGTTTATGTTCAGTGTTTAGTCGTCCAGAGTCATAAATGAGAACCAGACAGAAGTGTAAGGGTGTCCATGTGTTATGAACCAGCATTACTTCTTTTACCAAAGAAAAATGAACTCAGTAATTATTAGAAATATGTAAAGAGAAAATAGAAGCATAAGCTGGCATTGGATTCTGTGTAGCACATAAGGCTGCACTGCAGTGTTGCAGAGTGTGATTGAGCAGAATAAATGTACTGGCATTTCAAATCTATTTAAATAGTTTGAAATGTAAAAATTATTTGATAAATATAAACGTAAAGTAGGTGGTTTCATATACCTTCTCTTAAAACAAAGCTCTGAATGCAGTAAGAGGTTGTCACTAAATCAGACTGCCAGTGCCAAAATAAAAATGTGATCCCGGAGGTGAAGTATGGAACATTGGTTGCCCGTTTTTTAGAGACTGTCCTAACAATTTTTGTTTCTTATTTTTAACAATACTATTTTTTTCCTCTATTCAGTCACATGTTGGTAAGCCTAATCTTAGTTAAATTTTTAAAATCAAATCTATGTTCAAGTATTTTATTGATATGACAATGTTTATTGGAAATGACTTGGTTGCTTTTTGTTTGTGGTGTTTTTTGTTTGTTTTTTTTTTTTCTCTCCTGTAAAGTCATATTGGGAAACCTTCCAGTAGTGTATGAATTATGTTGCAGCATTGAGAACTTTCGTATGGAATGTCCTGGTCATCCTCTCTGATATCAGTAATGCAGTGTTGCCAGAAGGTTGTAGATGAGATGTGTTGAGGCCTGACCTGTTGGAGTGTGGGCTCTGGAGAGCAACACCCTGTGCAAAGTTCAAGTGGGGATTTTCTCTGCCAGCATCAGCTGGATTGCTTCAAATCCAGTGCATTTCTGTGGTGTTTCATCACAGAAATGTGTGTGACTGGCAATTCACTGTTAGAGCCACTTCTGTGTCATCTGGTACACCAGGGCGGGAGATGAACCTTTTTCTTTTAATGTTATAATGTGGTACAGCTTGTTCTTAAAGTAAAAGCTTTAGTAATAGAAAGAAAAAAACCCTTTATTTCTCCTTGTACTTTTCAGTGACTAAAAATTCTGCTAATCAGTTTGGAATGAATAGTATTGTTTCTTCATCTGCTTAGTAATTGGTTCTATTAAAAGCAGAATGTGCTTCCATGTGCTGTGCTGTACCTGGTTACAGATACAACAGATACAATTTATACTATATCTTCCATTTACTATTTGTATAATGCCTTGAGGGCATAACATTTTACGGAGGAAAGCATTTTATTCTTTACTGCACAGAGCTTACCATCATTATTAGACTTAATATAATGCACACAACTCACAGAATGCTGTAATATTGATAAATCATGTTATAGATAATATTGCATTTGCCATTTGTCATTTTTTTCTTGGAACAGTACGGTGAAGTCTGGAAATTTGGGTACTTAGAGGTGTTCAAAAGAAGTTTGAAGATGGCGGGCAGGGATGAATTCTATTTGATTCTTTAGTGAAAAACACCAGGAATCAGTTGGCTAACTATCTGTATTTTGTATTAATCAACTGTACAGAGAAACTCATATCAGGAATTGAAAGCTGAACAAAAGTATTATTCTTGCACAGTGCTCTGTTCAGTGTTCAGTAGTCATTGAGAAGACTAGGAGGAGATAAGAGAGGAGGCTATTTGTAATAAACTTCCCTCCCTCTTTTTTCTTGTACTCGGTTGAAAAGACCTGCCAGTTTGAAAAATACCATCGGTAAGAAAGGAGTTATTATATCTCAAGCCCTCAGGGGTTCCTCATGTGAAACCCAGCCTTTATTATGGTTTTATGGTCTTCCCTTGGTATTAAATCCCACTTTTTCTTAAATAAATTGCTAAGTACAGGAAAGACTATATATTTATGTTCATAATGTATATGTTTGTAAAAATAAGAAAATTAATGTCAACACTTCCCAAGATCAGATGAAAATTCAGTGTGAGTTTTAAAATCAGATGGAAATTTAGTGTGAGTTTCTTAAATTGTTTCCTCTACCATCAAAGGCACTTGAGCTCACATGTGCTGTGTCTGTTAATATGCAGTGACTTAACAGCAGCAAGAACTTGGTTTTAAAGTATAACAGTGTTTGAGGCAATTGTAATCTTTAAGTCTCTTACAGAAGGGAAGATGATTTTTTGGGGTTTGGAGTTTTTTAAAATAATTTGTTATTTTTTGTTTTTTGAAATAGGTGGTCTGATGGTGATATTTCTTTATTTTTTAACCATGCCCATGACTTGTATAAATTATCCCAAGTTTTAATATTAAATACGTATACCTTCTTTAGATGTGACTGTCATTTGAATCTTACAGGAATTCATCACTATTATGTAAAATCTCTCTTGCATTAAGACTCTGGAAACAGGTTTCAGATGTGTTCCCAACAGTCTTGCTGTCTGCCAGCAGCCTTTTCTAATTGCTGATCTCTTTAGGACACTTCTGCTTCCTTGTGTTACTAACTCTGACTCTGCACCTCTACGGGCAGCTCTCCATCCACTTCTCTGTGTCATGCAGAGTGTGCTGAACAAATAGGGGTTTTTTTTGTCTTAATGTCCAAGTTGATAGCTTTGCCTCTGGCTTAAAATGAAGTGTGTATTTATATAAATAAAGCCATGCTTTTATTTGAAATAAATTGGAGAGACCTCTTTCCCTTCAACTCCTTTTCAACTTTGGATGTAATTCTTATCTTTGTGTGTATAGTAGATATTTTTTTTTTAAAATGAGAAAACTTTCATATTAGGGTTACAGTTTTCCTGAAAGTTTGCCTTACCTGTCTCCAAAACCCGTTATGATGACAAATTCTAGGAATGTTTTGCTTGCTCTGTAGAAAAGTACTTTCCCTAATCCATTTTATAGGGATTTCCTAGAAGTTTCAATCTGTAGGTGCTCCCTGTTTCTGTTACTGTGGGATTTGAATATTTGAAGTCAGTAAAGTTTAAGTAGGAAATAATGAAGAAGGGACTAATTGTTCTAAAGGCCTAAAACCCTAGCCAGGAAAGAAAAATGAAACCACACCAAAACCACACTTGTGTACAGCAGTTCTAAAAGAAATGGGCTTGAATAATTAATTTGATGTGGAGATACTGATACAACATTCCTCTCAAATATGTGGAAAGTAATTAGTAGCATGCTTAAATCAAGATACCAAAAGTAAGACAATAATGAGATGGGTTGCACAGCTGGAGGAGTGATAGTTTATCTTGAAACACTTAAGAAAAGAACTAAGTTCGCTGCCATAGATATTCCATGAAATACTTATAAATTGAAACCCTTCAGCTAATTTGAAAGCATGTAAACATTAGGGCAATATCACTGATCCCTTGATAACAACGATGGCAGTGCTTGTTTCTGTGGGTGTTGAAAATGACTGTGGAGGCAGACAACTGTTTATGTAATAAAGTGACTCTTTGAATGTCCTGTAGTCTTGATAAATGTCAGGATAGATCAGCATTGCTGACAGGTTCTTGAAGCATCTACTCACAAATTCATCTAAAGGAAGTACCTGTTGATTTATCCTTGAGCAGTTAAAATGAAGTTCACATGTATTTTGCTGAAAACTTTTCAAATTATTTGATATATGCTTGTTTTTTTGTCTTTCAGCTTGTGACGAATGGAAGATTTTACCGAAACCAAATCTGCATCGAGATGTCAACAGATTCGGTCACACTGCTGTTGTCAGTAATGGGTAAATGAAGTGTCTCTTAAATTTTCCTTGCAGTTTTTCTGAAGGAAAAAAGTGTAGCATAAATCACATTTAAGAGAAGTATGGTTCAATAGCATGGAACTGATGTAATTTATTAAAAGGAAAAGTAGTGCTCATCAGGTAATCAGTACAGCTAATCCCGAATCTGCCAGGCTGTGGGATCTGTTCAGTGACATTTTAGGTGATCGTTCCAGTGTACTGAGGTGTTTTCTCAGTATTGAGAGCTACACTGAATTTGATATTTGGTACCAACTATAACCCTCACTTATCTGTGATGGGAGAAATCTTTTTCTCTTTGCACCTTGCTATAATTCTTTGTTCTTCTACAATCATAAAATAACCATGTAACTATAATTTGCTGTGAAAAGGGAAGAGTTTGATGATACTGATACAGTTATCATCTTTAACCAGTGGAAGGAGGAAAAGCCTGCCAGCAACTAAATGATATTAAATTTGAAAAGTTGTAGAAAACAATAGTCATGTTTAAAGAAATGGGTATTGTTTACTTGTCTCAGCTTTCCTTTTGCTGGTTGCCAGCTGGCCTAGTATCTGAAGTTGCAGTACTATGGATCACTGTACCTCTTTTACATTATTCATCACACTGATAAACTCAAGTATTTGTGGGCAACTTATGGCTCCTCTATATAAGGGTCCCGTGTAGGTCGGAAATGAGGTAATGAGAAATGCTACAAATAAGAGTGTGACTGCTTTTAACAAAAATAGCACTAAATTGTAAGTATGTACACAGAGCACTTGACATTAATCAATGAACAGATTTATTTATTAAGACAAAATTGCTTGGAATTAATGAATTCAGCAACTGATAGTTTCTCATTATGATTCGTGTGTTTTATGACATCTAAGCCATGTCTGGTACTTTGAGAACTGTCACTTTGTATGAATTACATTCAAAATGCCTTTTTTTTTAAATGAACTTAGTGGTATTTTTGGTAGGGTTTTTGGTACTGAAAAAGTGCGATATAAGATACTCTCCAGATTTCTGCTATTTGTAACTCTGTGATTAATTCTGTTTTAAGAGTATATCATACAACAAATATAGAGGTTTTCTATTACTGTCTTTTACCCGAGACTGTTCTAAGTTTTAAATGAGAGGGGTGAGGACCCAGGTCTATTCTATTGGTTCCTGTGTCAGCAGCTACTGCATTGGAAGTGTTACCAAAAAGAAATATCCATCTTGCCAATTGTTGCTGCTTGTCTTGAAAAGAATATTCTTTTCTGCAGGCCAGTGTTTCATGCTCTGTTCTCAATATCTAACTGCAAAAATGAGTGCATTCTTCCAAAGCTCTTCATTCTTCTTTCAAGATATTTGGGATATGCCACTCCATAATATACACCGCACAGGGAGCTGTCAGCAATTTTTTTGTTACTCTAAACTACCATGGAGAAATAAATTGAAAAAGTAATCAATAAAGCAACCACTGATAGAGTCTTTATTAGCAAAAGACTAAGATTTTTTTTTATAATACTATGTGGGTTTTTAATTGTATGTCAAGACAGATAAGAAATCAAGAAAATGTGTCTACAAAACCAGTTAAATTTCCTTGCTTTTTCCTCATAGGTCCATGTATATATTTGGGGGTTTTTCAAGTGTTCTACTGAATGACATCCTCGTGTACAAGCCTCCCAACTGTGAAGCATTCAGAGATGAAGAGCTGTGCAAAAATGCCCGTCCAGGAATAAGGTGTTTGTGGAACAAGAAACATTGTGAATCTTGGGAATCTGGACATGCTAATAACATCCTTAGAGCAAAATGTCCCAAGAAAACAGGTAAGTGAATTCTAGTCTGTTCATGTCATGTTTGCAATGCAGTGTAGGACATGAAGGCGGGCAACCCCCCAAATGACACCCAAAACATAACCAAGAGCTAGTGACTGTAATGTTAAGATTGTTCTTTTCTGAGAATACCCAGTGCAAAAGATTTATAGACTGTTTTTTAAAAAATCATTCAGTTGTGGAATCCTTTTGGTTTTTACATGCAGGGAAGTAGATGCAAAAGTGCACCAGTTTAGGTGCTAAGGGAGAGCAGAACAGCAGTCAGAGCACAAATGGGCACTGCAAGTGATACCTGGTGTTGTGGGCATATGGCACTCTCATACCTGTATGTACCAATAAGAGAGGAAAGCATCACTGCTTCAAGTAGATTACCTATGAAACAGGGGCATTTGTACAGAAGAATATAGTACAGGCACAGCTGGGAAAAAGCCTCAAGCAAACAAGCCCTTTGCAGTGTGTCAGATGGGTTCAAGTTTGTCATATGAATTTCTCTGTGGCATTGTGATGGCTGTATTGTTTGAAACAGCAATTTACTGTTATGAATAACTGTTCCAATCTATTCCTAAGCATTTTGGCTTGTCACAAATAAATTGCTTGTGAAAGTGTTGTTCTTATATGTCACATGAACAGAATATTTATCCCTGCTACACGCACCGACTGTTTTTTCTGTGCATCTTTCCTTTCAGCTCAGTGTAAAATTGCTTTCCAAACTTTGGCTGTGTGCTGTGTGTACAAACTGCCATACAATTAAACTGGCAGTCTATGTTTAATGTTTGTTGAAAAGTTTCTAGCACTGCTATTAATCAACACTTCAAGACATTTTATTTTTCTGATAGCTTTTACTTGTTTCTGGACTGGCTATTAAGTTGCAAACTCAGAAAAAAAGGTACATGATATAAAAAAACATTTTCAAGGTAGAGTTTTCTGGACAATGGCTTTTGTACAGTTTCAGAACTTTTAGAGATCTATGGTCTAGAAAGTTTCATCTGTATATAAAAAGAAAAAATCTTGTGGCAGTAAATTCAAAAGTAATAGAGATGAAAGTGGAGCTTATAAAAAGCTGATCATAGCAACAGGTGTTTATAAAAGCCGAACAAAACAAAGCACAGACAGGCTGAAGGAAAATAAAAAAGTTAGAGTAGTTTCTAAAGTACAGGTGCTGCAGTGGAAATAAAGCACAACTCAACTTGGAAGAGGTGAGGACACTGTAGAATTCCAGTTCTGAAGAAGTTGTATGAATAGCACTGTTTCACTGCTGTCAAGTTGTTCCAGTTTCAGGTGGTAATTTTTTGCCAAAAGCCAATTTTTCATATATTCTTTCACATTACTTGGCTCAAGTGTTACCTGTTTGAGACTATCATCTGAGAAACCGCTGATGGTCAATATTAAAGGATAAGCAGAAATTTTAGGGGTTTTCAAAAGATCAGTTTTTGGATGACAAGACTTCCCTGGCAAGAGAATCTTTTAAGCTTGCATGAACCTGAAACTAAAGGTGCCAAACCAAACAGGAATTAAACACAGTAATCAGTGTAGGAGATGGTACATATTCTCCTGTTTTGCATCATGATGATTTTTAAAACTTTCATCTCCTTTAAATAGAAGTAATAATTTGTGTCCTAAATGATTTTACATAACCTAAATTTTAGTCCCAGTCCCATTATTAAGGATATAACATTAACTCGTTCTCAAATACTTTTTGTAGATAAAGGACAGAACTGTAACTTACCCATCATTTTTAGGTTTATAAATTCATTTACAAATATTTAAAATGTCCATGTGTTGCTCATACCTGTCTTAGATTTTATTTACTACTTTTATCTTGTCTTCTTGCATAGCCATCTAATATTTTTATCAGAGTCCTGCATCTGAAGAGAATCTTTCTTCTGTGTTAAAGGAGTGAAGAAAAAATAGTTGAAAAAACTTTTTCATACTCTTAATTTTTGCATTGTGCTGAGAGCTTGTATGCTGTAAATCAGTGAATATTCCTTTAGCTGATACGAGACTTATGAACCTTCAAGTAGAGTTGTTACTGAAGGAATTTTTAAAGGAGTAAATCCTATTAACTGAATAGAATTAATTTCCTACAGTAACTTACACCCTTATGAATGGCTAGAGTTCAAATGAAGGATGTGACAGAAAAAGCTCTAAGGAAGTGTTTAAAATGTGGTGTTGTTCTCGTTGCATGGGACGTTTCTGTTTGGTTTGTGTGGCAGCCGCCGCGGACGACAGATGTTACCGGTACGCGGATTGCGCGAGCTGCACCGCCAACACCAACGGCTGCCAGTGGTGCGATGACAAGAAGTGCATTTCAGCAAACAGTAACTGTAGCATGGTGAGTCCTCGCAAATCTGAGTGTGTTACCGGTACTGTTCCTCTTCTGGCTTTAGTAGACCAGTAGTTGCTTGTTTTCAACACAAACTTGTTTGCCAGGATTTTAAGTAAAAATGTTGCAGAAGGCAGAGTTGGACTGCAGCAAAAAAATCTATTTCAGGGAAAAAAAAAGTATTCTTTAGAGTTGTGTTGCCGACTGTATATTTCTTAAGACAAATGCTATTATCCCCTAACTAATGACATTTGAAAAGTTAGAGTCATTATTAACTTGGATTTTGCGCATATGTGGTGTACAGTAAACAGGCAGAAACCATGGAATCCCCTCAAGGGTGCTGTTCAGTTTTTTCTTTTAACCGGCACCAGGCCAGTCTCATCTCATTAGTCATGGTCTTCTGATCATTGATCGTCATAGAAATGGTTTTCTTTGTCAGGGAGTCACTTGCCATCTCATTAAAGGAACATGAGCTTCTGTAACCATGAGGTCCACTGGCTTGTGATGATTTGGTTCTGATCTTTTTAAGTACAAGCAATCAGATCCCATAGATGCATGCATGTTTATGATTTTCTCTTTTTAATATTGCCTAGTGCCATGTTTTATACTTTATGTTGTTGTTCACCAGCTGCTGCATCTCTTACTTGTTCATTTAATTTTTGACAAGCTTATAATAGTATTTTAGCTTTATCAATTTTGCCTCCTTATACTTTTCAGCTATCCACAGACACCTGGCTGTACTTGAGTTCAAAATCCTTTCTTTACACACTTCCAAAAGTATCTTGCTCTCTGACTTGAACCTTGATTCAAATCAATCTTGTTCTCCAGACAGACAAATTAAGGTGTGAGTTGGATTGACTGTGACTTGAATGTTGCCCGTTCAGAGTGAGCACAGCCAGCTCTAATCAGTGGCATTTGTAGCTAGTCACTACTAATAAAAGCAGTGCAGACACAAATTCATCAGTAGCCATGTTATAAGTCTGTCAGAGGGATTTCACATTCTAGGCACTAATGGTTAGTTTCCTTTGTGATCTTCAAGGGCCCTTCTTTTCCTGACACATTGTTCTTTATTAGGTGCTAATTTTCTAACCATGGTTTTCAACTCTTGAACAAGGAATAGTTGCTAAGGAGCAGACTGTCTTCATTCCTAATAAATGATCCCTAATAAATGTGCAGCACTGGGTATTTTAGCACAAGCTTCTCGGTTCAGTGTCCTTCTTTGACAACCTTTCATGACTGAGAGTGTCAGCTTAATTAGCAAACGATGCACCAGTCTTCTCTGTATCATTTCCTGTCTTTTATGCAGAGTTTGAAGTGGATAGCAAAGGCTGTTAGTGTAGTTACTGAAGAATGGGATAGCAAAAATTCATCAAAATGATTTCTGGAAAGAGGTGCTGTCATAAATGGAAGGTGGCTATTGCAAAATTAGTCTCTTGGCTGTGAGATGATGGAGGCAGAATTTTGCAGCTTCGATATAAACTCACCAAAATAGCATCAACAGAATGGCACCATGTGGAAAACCAGAATAGATCAGACTGATTATCCATTTTCATAGACTGCTACTTCTGGACTTGGCCCACAAACGAAAATGTTGTGACAGCACTGTGATGGTAATATGGGATAACAAGCTGTAGACTTAGAAACATCACAAGGAGCCTTTGCAGCTGTACAAAGGCCTTGATTTATGACTTAGATCATAGAACTGCAGGTGAGACAGACAATGTTTTAGAATCTGCCGCTGTTGCCTCATGGAAACTCGCCAGTTTACTAAAGATATGCTGTCAACCAGTTTGGCATTGGCCTCATGGTCGCAGATATCTGCAAAGTAGTGGCTACTCTGCTGATTGGAAGGCCTGTAAAATATGAACATTTCACTGAAATAACTCGAGTTGGACAGATGGACTTCATGAGTACTGCTAATGCATTGATGATGCACATACCCCTGCCTGTGCTCACCCTCTGATGTCAGCCAGCGCATTAACAGGACACTGCATTCCACGACTGTGCAGACTCATGTGTCAGCAGGGTATAGATCATATGGATCATATATATCATACTCATATCTGATGTCATTGCAAGCAGAGGCTTGCACTGCCTGGTTGATCTGGATCTGCTTAATATGTTTATGAAACTGTAATCACTCTGTATGTCTGCACACAAAATGCCTTACCCTGCATCCTTTGAAAATTATACTCGGTTGCTGCTGATCATGTTGTGCAGAAAATTGACTATATTTATATTTTGTCATGTAATTTTAGATTGCTGCAACTTTACAAGATGTCATTTTTCATGAAGTAGTACCATGGAAGAGTAAGCTCCTCCAAGAAAGCAAAATCTTTTTGTACTTTACCAAATAAAGTGGTAAATTGCTGGAGAGGGCTGACAGATTGCAACAAAATGCAGTTTTCTTTACTGAGGAAGACCAGAGAGAGATTGAACTTTAGAGTAAAAAATGTACTTTGTCAATTTTGTTCCATTTCTTAAGAGAAAAAAACAATTGATAAAGTGGCCTAAAAGAGAGCCTTAGTATGTTGAGGCACAGCTGAATTATTATGTTTCTGCCTCCACCCAGTACTGCATTTTTGAAAATGTCATTGCCTTCAGAAGCTCCAAGGGTAACATGTTCCTACAACAGGGACATGTTTCCTCTCTGGCTGACACCAGCCATGCTCTTAGTGCCAGGAGCAGTCTCTGAATTTTGTGTGTTGGTCTCCACACGTGCAGTACGATAAAGCCCCAGTTGGTGACAGGTACCTAAATACAGCCCAGATTGGTGTGTGATTTAAGTGTTCTTCATCTGAGTGAGGCAGCATGAAGCAAACATTGTCAAACCCGTGAAGGGGATGATAAAGAGCATTTTGCTGAAGATACGGGATACTAGAGGATGCTTCAGTGACCTATAGTCCTACACTGTTAAATATTTTTACACAGTGCCTTGAAGACAAGAATCCTTGTCTTTTTGTAATGTTTGCATTGCTTCCAGAAAGCTCCTTTAATGATGGGAGTCCTTGGATGATACACTAATACCAATAACAGTAATCATGGCAATGTGCCTACATTTGAGGAATTCAAAGAATAGTCAAGAGGAAATGTATAAAGTAGTGGAAGGAAATATGAATAGAATCAAATTTATCTTGGAGGAAAAAAAGAAAATTTATGACTAAGAAGTACCCAGAAGCAGGTTTTGGGAGTAGCTTCAGGGAAATAGTAGCAAATCTATAAATTAATAATTTGCATTTAGACTGGGCAAACTAGACAAGGTTATACTGTTAACTTGAAAAATCCAGGAGGAGGAGAGAGGTACATAATTTAATAGCAATTTCTGAAATTCTAAGATAAAGTACTGTAGTATTTTAATTCTCCAGTAAATATTCAGAAAATTGCTGCAGTTCCTGAGTCTGTCTATAAACCACCATATCAAGATCAGTACTTAAAAAAATCTAAGTAAATCAGACATGAGGGAGGCTTTATACATAACATGATTTACTCATGCTTTGGTGTGTAAATATTACAAATATCCTACAGCAATATAGAACTTCTGTAACAGATGAACTGTCATCTTTCTGAATTTCATTGGGTTTTGTAGTTTAAGTTATAACCTTAATATTGTGTTAATATGAATTACCTATTGGATTCACATCTACATTGAACTAATGAGATTTTCAAGCAAGCAGTGTTTAAATTGGATTTAAAGGAAATAAATGCTGGGAATAAGGGAATACAACAAAGAACATTATTATAGAACAGTCACTAGTACTTTGAATTTTATTTTAAACATTAAATAACCAGCACACAACAAGCTTCATTATTAGAAAGTAATAGAACAAATATCTTGGTTTAGGTGGAAAATTGTAATCTGTATGTAATACTACTGAAGAGTATATAATTTAAAAAAGAAATCTGAATGCTTAAGGGTATGTCAAAATGAAGTGTTCAAAGTGAGTATTAGTTGAGCTATTGTAAATGAGCAGATGGTGGTTACTTGTGCTCTAAAATTCACTTTAAAGCATCTCTCAGGCAGTTTTGTGAATATGCTTCATGACTGAGTGAAACTAAATGTGGGTTAGTACCAAAGATTTTTTTTCGCTTTACTGTTTGTGTGCATTTTTGGCCTAGATAGACAGTCTGTTACTTGCTGGCATTGCCTTTGGCTCTGTTTCATACTGTGGTGTAGATGCCTTCACCTAGACCTGCTTCTCTTGTCCTTTTTGCTTCACAGTAGCCTTTCCTCTAGAACGGAAAAAAGTCAGGACCTCTTATAATAATCTTTCTAGTAGGTATCTGATCCAATAAAGGCGAAAAATTAAAATAAAATAAAATCCCTCAACAGCAGTGTTCTTCAGCAGGAATGAAGCTGATTCTGTGTGAGATTGAGAATTCACTTTAACAAATGCATTATTTCAGGACTTTAAAAAAATGGAAATAAAAGAAGATGGCTTTTCTCCCCCCTGCCCTATCAATGTCCATATTCCAGTACCAACCACGGTGTAACTTATTGTCATGCAGTCCCTTTATAAGTCATTTAATCATACTCCAGGAGACTATTAGAAAGGAAAGCAACCAAAACTGTCAATAAATCATGCATTTGCTATCCAAGTGCAATCCATTTTTGCTGCCATGTATTAATTTAATCTTTTGTTGTTCAAGAGAGACAAGACTTGTTAGGGTTTGACAAGAGGGGCTCCCAGAGGTCCCTTCCAATCTCAACTGTTCTTTGAGTATAAAGCTGTCTTGCATTAGGACTTACTTTTAATTATTACCTTGAAATTAAGTTGGTAGGGAGAACCTTATAGGTGAGCTAATGAATTGGCTGAGGATTTAGGGCAGTTTATTAAATAAGGTATCAATGCAATGTCTTAATTAAAAGTACTGTGCAGAGAGAAGAAAGATTTGCATTCAAAATGTCTAACTTGGAAGACCTCAGTTTTCAGGAAAAAAAGCAAACACCGACAAAACCCAATAAAAGCCCCCAGGTAATAATTCCTTCATTTTTTGTGGCTTTTCTTATATGCTAAGTTACCAAAGGAATGAAGTTATCCCTGGTTTTATGTCATGTATAGAGCATATTCTTGCACCTTCAGTCAGTTATATGTAACTATTTTGCACCTTGTACCATTTTTTTTATGTTCTGTTTGACTATTTTGCTTGCTTGAACCTGCACAGGATGAAATAGCTTAGTGCGAGTATAACCTTTAACTATCTAAGAAATAGATATTTAGTTTAGTTGTTAAGCTCTCCCTGCTCTATGTACAGGGAATTGCCCTCTTCAGTTTGACACTCATAGTTGTGTAGAACAAGTGGAGTGATTTGTGCTCTAGACATGTGTTCTGTGTCTGGTAAAGGATTCTAGACAAGGAGCTTAAATTCATCCTAGCTTTTAGGTGGCCACAGCTTTCTGGGAGGGATCCACCTGCTCTGTATTTCAGTTTTGACTTCTGTTTTTTTAATAGACGTGTGCTTGAGATGCTGCTTTGTCTGTTTAATTCTTGCAGTCGGTGAAAAACTACACGAAATGTCACGTGAGGAACGAGCAGATCTGCAATAAACTGACGAGCTGCAAGAGCTGCTCCCTGCACCTGAACTGCCAGTGGGACCAGCGGCAGCAGGAGTGCCAGGCTCTACCTGGTAAGGGCACACTGCTGCTCACAGCTGGTTTCAAAACTGAGTAAATCTCCTCTGTTTTTCTGCCAGAGAAAATGCCAGAGAATGTTTGTTCAGCGAGCAGACATGGATTTGTTTTATTTGTGCTCGCTCATCTTGCCTGTCTGTGCCTGTCCAGTTGAACCCAGCTGTGATTACACTGCTGGTTGGGGTATCAGTGCTACCTTTAATTGTGTTAGGGGAGATGGTAACATTAGTGAAGGCATAATGACTTGTACCTCTGCACAAGCCAATGATGAGCTCTGGCCTGTGGGGACCACTGAGTGCAGAGCTGAATGGCCATACTGGGGGTTTTACTGTTACATATGCACTGACACTGTTACTTTTGCTAGCTGAGGTTTTACCTTGTAAGTTATAATTCAATTATACTTCAATTTTCCTGTGCAGATAGAGCCCAAGATCTAGTTTCTTGATTGTCTGATGTTGGTACTATTATGAAAGCAGTGAATATTAAAATGCTAATATGAAATATTCTCAGAAGGTGACTGTTAACATTCTGAAATAGTATTTATTCTGTAATTTATATTCATAGCTACATATATGCAGTTAGATGTCAGAACCTTTTCCACTTGATCTTTATGTCCAGATGAAGTTAATGAACACATTTTTTTCACAGAGATGATTCATTAAATAACTTGAATCAATTTACTCTGTGCAGCTCAAAACTGTATTTATGTAATCTTTGTAAAGATTGACTATAACAGTTGCTCTTACTTATCTGTTAATAGTTACCTGAGTCTGAGTAGTGCTGCAAAGTGTTGAAGAAGAAATATTTTCTGTGATTTTATCTCAATTTTCTATCATTTGGATTGCATTAGTATTTAGGCAAATATAAATGCAAAGATATGGTTAAACAAGTATAGTGTAAAATTGTGATTTCTTAAATCTAGGACAGTTGTTTTCAGATTTTGGAATTTACATAACATTTACATAAAAGTAGTTGTTAAAACTATTATTTAGGTACCTAATCTAATCTTAATATTTAGTTGTGCTCAATTTTGAATACAGGGAAGAAATAGTGACATAAAAATACTGTGCTGAAACATAGCATATATCTTATAATTATTTTTAAAGTTCTTAGAAGTTTCTTTCCATAAAAATGCACTATTCTGTGCGATGATACTTGGTGTTTCAGAGCTTGTGTGATGTGAAAAGGGAAATTGAGTATGGGATATATTTTGATTTATGATCTCAGGAAGATAAAATTCAGACTCCCTTGGGTTTTTTAAAAGTTTTTTTCAAATCAGCTTTAATTGTATGCTTTTTGCACCAGCTCACCTGTGTGGAGAAAGATGGAATCACATTGGAGATGCCTGCCTCCACATAAATTCCAGTCGGGAAAGCTATGACAATGCCAAACTCTATTGCTACAATTTGAGTGGAAATCTTGCCTCATTAACAACCTCAAAAGAAGTGGAATTTGTTCTGGATGAAATACAGAAGTATACACTTCAGGTAACTTGAGCAACTGTAATTGATGCTTATGGGAAATAAACTTTGAGAAATCCGTTTTAGGCTTTTGTCCAAAGAGAGGAAAGTTTATGCCTTCAAGGAAGTGTAACGTGGTGCTAAAGGCTGGTGTAAGTCATGTGTAGGATATTAAGGAAATCTCATATTTAAAACAAATCACACAGCAATTCCCAAGGTTGCCCCTTCCCAGAGTTAGATGTTAAAACTCACTATTGGAAGAGAGTATTTGCTCAAGAAGATGTCTGGAACACTTATTTTGTGTCCTGGTTTTGGCTGTGATAGCGTTAATCTGGAAATTCAACATAGGCAAAGGCAGGGTCCAGCAATGGGCACGAGTAACCCCATGCAGTACAGGTGTGACTTCTCCAGAAAAGCCAGTGTCCTCTGTAACTGCTTTGTGGGATCAAAGGGTCACAGAGAAGCTGCACTAGTATGTAAAACATGTAGCAATTCCCTGCACAGCAGCACTGGAATTAGCTGGAGCTAATTAGCTTTCTCTAATAATAATGGTGGGGGGAGAGAGAGAGCTGAAAACTTCCATGCCTCTGGCAAATGCAGCAAGCTGCCACCAGAATGTTCCTTAGAAAAGTGATCCATATTACTTTTGTTAGCTGTGGGACAAGAGAAGGGAAGATAAATTACCTGTCCCTGGGTGGTCAGGTTCAGTTTTTTAGCAGTTAAATATTCAAATGCTTATTGCTGTGTTTAAACATCATTGATTAAAATATATGAAATATAAGAATGCTCCAAGATGTGAAACCCCGCTGTGTACACTCAGATGGGATGTGTTAGGAGATTATGATTCCATTACAAACAAATCTGTTCTTCTTAGCAAGGGCCATTTTTGGAACTGTGTATTTAGTTTTGTAGAACATGCAGTTCTTTGTATAAAATCCTCAAAGTTTTAAGTAGTTTAAGATTTTACAGTTACAGGAAAATGAAAGGTAATTGTGGATGATAATTAAAGCTTTTATCAAACTAGCATGTGATTTAAGAAGTTATGCTGCAGATGAATTGGGATCATTCAAAGAAAACAGCAGTTAAGGATTGCCTTCATGTCATACTCTGAGAGCAAGAGGTTAGCAACATATATTGTGGACAAAAATATTCTATTATCCTTTTTAGCATTCCATTTCAAAATGCAGATGCAAACATAGGTTATGTACTTGAGATTTTTGTGGTTTTTTCCCAAGTAAAAGTAAGATCTGGACAGAGAAAATATTTTCTACTAGAAAGACACTTTTTTTCTATTTTTTTGCTAATAAAGGAGAGAGAGAAATCATTCTGTGTCAGAAGTTCTTCCCTGATATTGTATTTACTGCAGCCTTGAAACACATTCTGTCTGTCCACTCTTTGATATGAGTTAATGTTGAAAATGTAATTGAAACGAAAACAACAACAAAATCATGTTGTCAGCATGATTACTGTGGTTATTTATTTTGCCACCTTTTTTCGTTTTGCTTTCCTTTCCCCTGATCCCTGTTAAAACACTGCACAGGATGCCTTCAAATCTAATAATGTGTGATAGACTATTGATATGACTGATTTTGCCTGACTGGCTTGAGGTGTAGATGAGAAATAGCTTTTTTTAGTGTTTGGAAGCAAGATTTTTCTTACAGTTCAGAGCTTAGAGCTTCTGCAAGGTGACATCCTGTTGGGCATATCTTTTTTTTAAATTAAGTATATCCTGAGCCAGTGTGGTGATGTAAATTTGAGATATCTCTAATACAGTTTAAGCAATTGTAGACAAATGTACACACTTTAAAAATCTATCTTGGGTTAAGCAATCATTTAGCTATCAGAACCTCTGCTGAAATTCTGCAATGAATTATCCTGGTGTTTTCAGTGGCATTTAGTAAAAGAAAAGGTTTTTTTTTTGTTCATATCTCTCTGTCCAGTTACATTTACTCAGTGTGAAACAGCCTAAATGTGTTATCAGGTGTGACAGAGACTCTGAAACATCTTGATCTTCTTTTGCCTGCCTTTCCCTCTCAAACTGCAATCATAATGATTTAAAGAGCGAGATTTCATTTTAGATGGCTTGTTTCTGTAGCAGGTGATGGTGAGGAGTTCACAAATGGAGTCAGAGCTGCTGTAAGGTGAACACCGTGGCTTTAATCTCTATTATCTGCAGTAGAGTTTGACTTGGGTGGTTAATGGTAAAGGCTTCAAAATCTTTAGCCTGGAAAAAAAAAGGTTTCAGTTTCACCTGAAAACAAAAAAAACTTTTCAGGATTAATGAACGTGTCAGAGGAACATTTGGAAATAAGAATATGATTCTGATTTTATCACCTTGTTATTTGGTATTCTTATGCTGAGAAAAGAAAAGCAACTTTGGTAGCTGTTGTGTACTTTACAAACTGTTAAAATAGTGTCAGTAAATACTACAGCCTGGAAGAGCATTCTTTATTGTTCGTAGAGATAACACGTGACTTTGTAGATCATTTCCTGATACACAAAGTCCTTTTTCTGGGACACATTTAGGACAATTTCTTTATCATGTTTAGAATAACACATTGATGCTTTGGAAAGATTCAGAGGGAGGAGGCTGCCATTGTCTCCATACTCTATCCAGACCTAATTGTGTATAAATAATTTCTCCTAATCCCAATACTAAACTGGAAACCAATAGGCTGCCTCCGTTTAAAGGATAAGGAGAACGTTCATTTGGTACTAAAGAAATGGACAAATCAAAGATCTGTGTAGTATGAACTCAAAACACTTGAATTTGCAGATGTGTTTTAAAATTATCCCCAGTAGTTTAAAGTCTAGTTTGTATTGTTCATTAAAAATAAATTAAATTCTGTCAGAGGATGCCAAAGTAAACACAATGGATAGGCTGCAGATTCCCACACTAAAGAAAAATGACACTTAATATTTTTTTCTTACATGCTTTTATTGACCTAGTAAGCAAAATATTATGAAAGGGAAGATTTGAATTTCTCTGCTAAGCAGATTAAACAGCAATATGAGGTTAATTAACTGCTCCTGCTAATATTCAAATGTTGTATATTCATTTAAAAGTGCAATTAGCTCTCTTGGGAGTTTGCTTGCAACTGGGGGATTTAACTAAAAATAATAATTTTCTTGTTAGCATGCAATAAATTCTGAGAATATTTAGTTTTGGTGTAGTAAGCACAAAGAAAGAAGAGAACAGTTTCACACAATGCCTTTCATTATATAAACTGTTTGCAACTTTTCCTTTGACTCACTGCTCACAAGGCTAAGCATCTTTTTATAAATTACACTTGAGTGTAGGTTGCAGTTAATTAGTGAGCTTTGCATAGCAATGTTATTCCTTGTTAGCTCAAGGTATTCTCTGAGGGCTTTGTATTTCTGTGGTTTTATAATGTGTGTGATTGTGGTGAAGTTGACATCTACTCTTTGTTTCTGAATTACTCCCTGTACTACAGTTTCTACCAGTCCCACTTTCCCTTTGTGGTTTTGGAAATCTAATAAATTATTTTATCACTTTGTCTCCGTTTTACAGTTGTTGCATTGACTGTCCATTAGCTCACCTCTAGTTTAGCTGTCTTCCTACATTCAGGATGAGGGCAGCTCAACTCACTTTGGATGCCTGAGAATGCAAATTTCCCCCAACATTACCCCCTATAAAGAAGAAATTCCAAGAAGAAACCAAAGTACCTGGAATACTAGCTCTAATCTCTGTACATGGAAATTTGGGAAGTTCTGTTTTTTTCAGTTTGCTACATTGTACATTTTTTCTAACCAATGGGACTACAGAAAAGTTTAAAAAGAGTAGGAGAATTAGGTGTTCTCATGACCTAATGCATGACTCCTACTACTAATTGCATCTAGATTTCATCATATGTTTCTGGTAGATGCAGAGACACTTAAAACTCATGAATTTTGCTTCCTCTGCTTAAGAGGTGTCATTCACTGGGTAAATATTTACAAAATATGGAGTGTGCTGGTATCTGGCATAGTCAGAATTGATGCATATTTAAGGCATGGAAAGCCAAGCAGTGTATATGCATAGAATGCAGTTTCTCTTCACAGAGCTGCTATTTTCAGGAGCAGGTTTTTTGTTCAAAACGGTGCAGAAAAGAGGCAAATTAACTGCAAGGCTTTCTCCAGACTGTGAATGCTGTGGATATATGGGCACTAAGAGGCCACAGAGTTTTCAAAGTTTAATTGTATGTTTCATCCTAGAGCAACAAATCAAGGAGTTTAAACAATTCTTGACAAGTTTGTTGAATTTTGTTTAAAAATTATTGTGATGCACACAACAGAAAATGAGACATTAGTGTATTACAGACTTTCAGGACAGTTTCAGATCCAAAATAAAAGGAATTTAAATAAAGGTGGAGATAAATTTTTGAAAGAGATATGTATTTCCTCAGTAATTTGCATAGTTAAGAAACAGGGGAGATTTTTGAGCCTCAGTGGTAATTGGCTATTCAGTAAAGGTAGTCTTGCTCACTTCACTCATCTGCAAATTATTCAGCCCTCATTAGTTTAGTGCTGATGCAACAGTAGTACCTGAAAAAATGTGTCATGAGTAGAAATGATCCTTTTCACTTTAGATCTCAAAGCAACTTAATCTGATTTAAATTCTCAGAGTAAACAGTGGATTTATCATGAACTATCAGCTTTCCAGTTAAGGTTACATAACTTTCCTTTCTAACATAGTTACATAATTACTATAATTTTATAACAAATTAAAATTATGTGATTTAGAATAAGAGAAGAGAATATTTTTGAAGTTATTACTGATCAGTGTTTAATAGATTCCTGTTATGGCTAAAAGTTGGCCTTATGTTCAGCGTAATGGAGCTGTAGATGAGATTACATACTGATGTTCTCTTGGTATGCATTATATGACTGCAATTTTGTTCCTCTGTCGGGTGAAAATAAAGCCTTGCCCAGCAATTTTTCTGAGAATTTAATAATTCTGAAATATTTTCTAACTCGAAGGTTGATCTTTCATTTAAAAAGGTTTTTTGGCAACTTGTTTTCAATGTTATAAAAGATGGTTCTATGAAAACAGATAAACTGTGACCAGCTGTTTATATTTCATGCACAAATATAAAGCTTCTAAGATGGGCTGTGGATTCTCCAAAATAGGCTAGAAAGATATGGATGGGAGGACAAGCATATTCTAGAGGTGATTCCAAATTTTAAATAGTGTAGTGGGATAAAGCTGTACAATATTTCTCAAGATATATTTGATTATGTTCTCCATTGCAACAATAGTAAGGCACATTACAAATTTTCCCAAGATGGAGTTGATCACCTGCTGTGTATTGCATTGCTTTGGTTTTTTTGTTTTGTTTTTTAAACAGATAATTTGCCTAAAATGCTCTTGTGTCAGCTTCTGTTGTTGTTGATTTTGTTTTAAAATGAATTGTATATAATATATCAAGGGAGCTTTTACAGATATGCATGGATGGATAGAAAGAAAAAACAAGTCTTCAGGACTGAGGAGTAACGTTCTTCCTACTTGCATGCTGAGTAAAGATCACCTGAACTTCCAAAAAAGGAGTTGATTTGCACTGTATTTTTCACTCATCTGGTTTAGTAACAGATATTTTTCAAGAGGCCTGGGAGCTGGAATCTTGCATGAGCAAGTTCTGGTTCCAGAGAACTGGCAGTCTCATTTCTTTCCTGTCTGATCCTCTTCAGCAGCACCTTTGGCAAGATATTCAAAGTAAAGGAATTGGTTTTCTACATTCATTTTGCATTAAATGAAACAATCATAGAGTTCAAGTGGAGGATGTTCAACTCTCATTATTTCTTAAGCCTGAAGAAGAAACTGGATTGGCATTTTCAGTCGACACATTTGAAGTCCCTCAGTTGCTTCAAGTACTTTGAGATTCCCTGACTCAAAGTCTGACTGAACCTTTCATCATTTTGAGAAATAATTTATGCTAGATTTATGGGGTTTTTTTTGTTTGTTTGTTTGTCTGTTTGTTTCTAAGAAATGAATTGGGTAGCCACAGAGCCTTCATGGCTGCGGGTGTCTCATGTGGAACTTCCTGAAAGCGCTCGTCATGACTGATTTTTCCTGTTGGCTTCCGGGCAGTGCAGCAGCGATCATTTTTGCTGATAAACTTTTGATGATATCCACACACAGTCTCTGCTATTGCCAGCAGCCTCCACCACATGATGGAATTGATGCCACATAATTGAATATGCATGTTAAGCACACCATTGGAGCCTTTGGGAGGCCTTACTTTGATAATCTGTGTTTGGCATCCTAACAGCATGGCCAGAGTGGCCTGAGTGGGCCTGCAAGGTCTAGGGTTGGATGGTGTGCATTTGATAATGTGCTCATCAGCATTTGGGTCTGTATTTTGATATCTTATCCTAGCGAAGAGCCAAAGATGGTACATATGGAATTTGAGACGCCTGACATGATGACTGTAGGCTGTCCAGATAGTACAGCTATTAAGAATGATTATGACTGTGATATGTGTTGCTTTTGCTGGTAGTCTTTCATTTCAGGGATGCTGCTTTTATCTCCTATGGCTGCTTTGGCTTTCATGATTCTCCCTAGGACTTTGTCATCATTAAAGGGGTTCCAAGACAGTCTCCTACTGTAATGGAAGAATTTATTTCCAAATATCACCACTGCACTGTCAGTTTTCATTATTGGCTAACATACTTTTTCACCATAGCTGGAGTAGGATCCCTGTTTTTTATATACTGATGTTGAGGCCAAATTATTTGGCAGTGCCATCGAAGCAGTCAGTAATACGTTGAAGATTCTCTTGGCTGGAATCCCTCAGTCCCAAAGTAGGCATGTAGGGTTGGTTTATGTGTGTGTTTTCTTTCAATTTATCCTGCCTAAGCCCCTGACATTATTTTATATGTGCTTGGTGTGCGCACTCAGCATCCACAGAGAGCTGTCTAGACATATGTGCAGGTATCCAAGGTTTTCTGGTGCATGTGGACCACATACAAAACCAGGAATCTAGGCAATTAAACAACAGATGTATTATCTACCATTTTCGAGATGCTCACGTTCCACTTTTACTGCTTGCATCACGTTCTTTCTCGTATCCAGAACATCTGAGTCCTCACAGACACCTGGAAAGTTGGTCAGCTGGGGTAGCAATGCAGTTATGAAGTAAATACAGAAGTAAGACACAAAGTGGGCAGTGGTATATTTGCTGAATGTGCTTGTTGCTGTTCAAGAGTCTCCCAGAACACATCACTGCTTATGGAATGGATCACTTCTCAGTCATTTTCTAGTTTATTTAAGTTTGTTCTTGCATCCCTAAGTGTTAGTGGTTCAAGCGATTTTTGTTTGATCATGATCTCAACTGAGAGTACAGAAGAGAGCATAGGGAGTACATTTTAGGGAGGTCAGGAATACTGATTATCTACCTACTGATTTATTTAAAAAGTATTTACCCCTGGTATTTTTGAAACAAAATTAATAATCCTTCATATTTCAATTTTCTCTAACAAGGCAGAGGAAGAAAGAAGGAATGCTCTGATTGTGTGTAGAATTAAGAGTGCTGAAAAATTTTCTTTTCAGCCATGGATTAAACCTGAGTGGCCAAAGAAAATGTGAGATCAAAGGTGAAAGATCACTGATAGAGAATGGCAGTAACTCTTGGTTCACTTGTGGATTACATAGATCTTTAACTGTGGCAGGTTCCCTTTAGGTGTATTATAGTGTTTTACTTACCTTGTAAATTACCTTTACTTACCTTGTAAATTAAATCAGTTGTGAACCTAATTCACAATCAGATCAATATGTCTGCTTTGGGGCTGATAATGTGTATCCTCTGCTGGGGCAGGCAGCTGAGTTTGGTATTCTGGCATCCACCTGCCATCATGTACCTGTCACAGCCCCATTGTCTTTCTGTATCTCTGTTTTGTCTGTTTAAACTGGGCTTAATGGAAACTGCCTGCACAGAGATTACATGAGGAAACGTGTTTGGTTTGGATGTCTCGAGATTTTTACACTGATGGTGGCAGGTAATGCATGTAGATTTATCCTGGAACAACCAAAGGCCTTTTTTCCTTAAAACCTGCTTTTTTGCTTGGTAAGGGTATAAAGATGAAATGCTAAAAATCAGTAGAGTTAGTGATGTAGTTTTAATGATACATCTTAAATATGTTTTAAAAATTAATGCTTTTAGTTTTTTCTAGACTGTGTTTTATAACTTATAAATCAATAATGAAAGTATATTCAATGTGTATTTAAGGACATTGGAAATGTTAATGTGCCACTTTTATCTCTGTCTCTGAATTGCCTAAAGTTGATCAGTATCAGCATTATAGATTTAGAGGATGGAATATTTATCCTATTTTGGTCTTGGACTTTGATTTCTCTGAATTGCTGTTAATTTAGGTGTATTTCATTATCCGCATTGGCCTAGCAATTAGTAATTGTACAGTAGCCAGTGGGAAAAACCCAAACAATTTCTTTATGAACATTTGACCTGTATCAAGTATTAGAAATCAGAATTGTCTTTGAACAGAACACAGGTTTTTAGTAGAAGCATATAGGGAGTAGAGTTTTTGTTGGGGTTTTTGGGGATGTTCAGCAAGATAGAACAATTAAGACGATAACTGTGTGGACAATGATGAGATGATGAAGTGAGATAAGAACGTGGTGAATTCTGAAAATGTGAAGTTGTTGCTGTTGAGCTATTCTTTGAAACGTTTCAGCAAAACAAAAGGCATTTTAAATAATCCTCTCCCATTTGCTTCATTCTCATCCATAGAAAATTTCACCGTGGGTGGGTTTGCGCAAGATCAACATCTCCTACTGGGGCTGGGATGACATGTCCCCTTTCACAAACACCACTCTGCAGTGGCTCCCTGGAGAGCCCAACGACTCCGGCTTCTGTGCCTACCTGGAGAGAGCAGAGGTGGCGGGTCTGAAGGCAAATCCCTGCACTGCCATGGCAGATGGCCTCGTGTGTGAAAAACCCGTGGGTAAGGAGCCTCTTACTCCCAGTAACTGATGCTGTGGTGAATAACAAGCTGTTTGGGGTTTCATTTGCCTAGGAGGGATTTTGGGACAATTTGGGTTAAATAATTACAAATATATATATATTTTATTTGTTTTATGAAATAGCTGTAATCTGGAAGCAAATAATATTCCCAAAGCAGCAAATATTTATTTGAAAATTAGTTCACTGGCTTATTTTGCATTACACTAGAAATCCTACAGTAAATAGGATTTAGTAATCAGTAATAGTCAATGATAACAGTAGCTGTAACCACATGTGGAAATGCTGTCTTTCTGAATCTTGCTGAACATTAGTGAATATTTTAAAGGTGTAAAAGACTGACAAATCCAAAATTGTAGTTTCTGTCTTTTAGGTTTGTGTATAAGGTTTACAGTGAAGTCACCTGACTGCTGAAGTTAACATACATTAAAATGGACTCTATGAGCTATAGTATGAGTCATTCTGAGTATTGCATATTAAGTTTTGTAAAATATGATTATATTTGTATACAGAAACATAAATTTGGATGAAATTATTTATAGCTAATCAAGGAAGCAACCTCTTCAACAGGGATTTTTCTAATGGAACAAATAGTGAAAGAAAAAGGAGATTTGAACTTGTGTTCAAAATTACCAATATTTGTGGTCCTTTTCCAGTCAGTCCCAACCAGAATGCCAGGCCCTGCAAAAAGCCATGCTCCCTGAGGACAACCTGTTCCAACTGCACCAGCAATGGCATGGAATGTATGTGGTGCAGCAGCACCAAGCGATGTGTGGACTCCAATGCCTACATCATCTCCTTCCCTTATGGACAGTGTCTGGAGTGGCAAACTGCCACGTGCTCCCGTGAGTATCTCAGTGAATGTTTGTCTTTCTAGATATACTGTTATATTTATTTTTCACTCAAAAGAGCTGAAGGGATTCAGCACATTCACTAGAGATAAAAAGGTTTTCAAGTGAATGACCCTATATAGCTACTAATGTGAGAAGTCAGTGCTGGGTATGCGTTTCCTAGATACAGATAAAGTGCTGGCAATTCTTTGATGATGAAATATATTTAGTCTTTTGAAACTGTGAAAAAGTATTTATTCTTTTCAGACAAAGAATAATTACCATGATTGTTTGTATGACCAGTGTTAGTGTGACAAACAATGGCCATGAGCTGCAACAGGATACTGTTAAAATCAGATAACCAGTATGTAAAACTTAGACTTACACAACATCAAATTATTCAGAAAAGGAAGTGTGCTGGATTTTTAAAGATTTAAATGTTCTGATTTATTTATTTCAGATTTCAGCCTATGCCCTTTTCCTAGCATGCAAAGATAAAAACAAAGTTTTAATAATGATAGTAGTAGTCTTGAGGATATTGTAACACAAATGCAAAACAAATGATCTTGGTCTTCCTTAGATTCTTCTCCCTTGCAAATGGGGATTATTAACCCTTGATCCCTGATTATTAACCCTTTTTCATCCTCTGTATGGAAGCAAAAGGAATTCTCTTAGGCCTGTGTGATCAGACTGGGTCAGGCTGCATTAATGTTCAAGGTTGCCCATTTCATCCTTTGGGAACAAGAGGCAAGTGATTTATTACTTTGTCAAGGAGCAAAGTTACTCCCTGGATGTCCCCTTTTGGAGCACATTTCATCAGAACTTGATGCAATGGCTCCCAAGGAGAATTAGCAGTCTCCTCAAAGTACCTTTCAGTGTATCAGCCAAAGCTTCTCCTTCCCAAGCTGGGATTGACTGGAGCCAGCCCCATGCAGTTCCAGCACTTACAGCGTTTATTGGTGCCATAATTGATGTAGATGCTGCAGTGAGCTGCCTGGTGCCCTGGATTCTTGTCTTAGGTGAGGTTTATTTAGAGCAGTTCCTCAGTCACCATGGTACAGAAGACTGGTTCTTAGAATTTTACTGTCCTTCAGGATTTGATTAAAATATTTTCTGTCTGTAAAGGACTTCAATCTAGTGGGAACCAAACTTAATATACAGGGCTTGTGAAGTACACCATTGGTGTCTCCTTATTGCTCTACTCTAAGAGAGTTTTTCTGGTTACTTCTGATTTGCTTTCCCTCTCCATAAGGATCTTTTGTTATCAAAGCCTCTGGAACATTTTATTTCTGCATATCTTGTAACAGAATTGATGATCTTGCTTTCAGGATCATAATTAGATCATGATTCCATTTGATAGGTTATGGATACAGATTTAAAAAACCCTGAAGAACACAAAAGACAGTTACTTGCTTTCACCTAAGCCTCAGGAAAATACTAAGTAAAATAAGTTCTTGATGTGTCTGTAACAGGAACCATTGATATATTCCAAGCTTAAGAGAGAAAAAGAGCTATATGTACCAGGCCACTACATACCTGGGTTAGAGGGAAATAAGGCGTAGGAAAGCTTTTCTTTCAGGCTAAACTGGCCAACAGCCTGTGATTCCTCTAACTGAGATTTCTTGTTCATTCTCAATAGTCATAGAATATAATGAACCAGGAGCATGTTGAGTTGTTCTGGTAAACTTTTCAGCTTAGTTAGTAAATTTCAGGTATTAATCCAGGTTCTAGTGCCCAGGTTCAGTGTAATAGGTAATAGGAACATGTAATCTCTTGTCAATATGTTTGGAATAATAATTCTGTAGTTACATAAATGTTTCTCTCTCATAACCATTCACAGAACTTTTTTTTCCTCTCCTATATAGGAATCAATTTTGTAACTTATAAAATATTGATAGTGAGTTGTGGCAGAACATAAATAGATTGAAAATCTGGAGATAAAATTGACAGAATACCACATGAATGATGCTTATTTTTTTTAAACTGGCAGATATTATGTCAGCCTGAACTTTCAGTTCGGTTTTTCTCTTTGTGTAGTGTTTGCACATCACGCTGATTCAATTTGTTTGGGGAACATAAGAAATTGTTTTTGAGTGTAATTTTTGTCAGGTCTGTAAAAGTTTATATTAAATAAGGCAAAAGGGATTTGCTATATAGCAGTTCAACATTATGTAAAGGCAATTTTGTACGAAAATGTATTTTCTATTCAACAAATTAGAAAAATCCAAGATTCTGTGTCTGTAAGCAGTTTTTCAAGAGTTTTATAGCATCAGATATTTTGCATTTAAACAAGAAAATGCCTGTCCATATGAAGCATGATTCAGACATTGCTTTAGTCTAAATGACTTGAAGATTTTCTTAGGTAAATATATCATTATTGCTGCTGCTGTAGTCCACTAAGTGGATTCCCTTATCAAGGGGTAGTGTTTCTACTTAACTTGAGGAATGGACTGTAACTATACCTTAAAAAAAAATCCTCCTTATTTTTAAAATTTTATTTTTTATTTTGAACGATTAGTTTCTGAGTTTTTGGTTGTCCTGCTCTGAATGAAAAAAAAAAAATCAGACAAGCATGTATGATTTAAAATACAAAAAAATAACAACTGAGAACTTCACATTTATTTTCACAACTTGGAATTAAAATGAAGAATGCTGTTTTATTGGTGACATATTGTCATTTTAATACCTACTTGCCAAAAACGTACGTATCCACTCTTCCCTACATCTTCCATCCATTATGACTTTTGATTGAATAGCTGACAGTTGAACAATCTTGGACCACCTCTAGAATTTCAAAGAAAACAAAATTGCTGCTTGAATATCTCATTCTTCCATCAATGACTGCTTCTCAGCTCTCTTCAGTTTTTCAGCTGAATGCCACTACAGAGAATAGAAGAGGATTTTCAGTTCTGGTTCTGTTTTATCTTCTGTGAAGATAGTGCAGCTGATACTTGAGAGCTTTATAAATAGCAGCATGAGTATAAATAGCAGCATGAGATTTGTTTGGATTGTTTAGAGTGCATCTCTGAAAGGGCAAGCCAGCCAGTGCAGAATGATGGTCTTTATTTTTCTGCTGATCTTCTAATGTACTCAAAAGCCCAAATTTGTATCATTCAGTTTCAGCTCTGATGGTTTAAAACTGATTGTTCACATTTGACAATTTGCAACAACAGTTGGCCTTTTCCCGCCCCTGTGTTTTTCCATATTTGGGAAACTTGAAACATTTCCTCCTGTTTGGATTCTTCCAAGGCTGATGAAGAGCTCTTGCTTCAGCTTTCTGTGCTGTTAAAATCCTTTTGAGATTCACTCAGATTCTTCACTGCCTGTTTTCCTGATATCTGCAGGTGTCTTCGGACTGTGAAGTATATTTTTTTTTTACAGCTTGCATTACTCTTAAACAATTATAATAGCTGCTGAAGTCAGAGGAGCTAGCTTTATTCTGCTCTCAGTTAATTTAGTTACCAATTAAATCATTCTGCTTAGTATTCCTTGTGCGGACCAGAGGAGTCCAGGTAACTGTGAGCACAATTTGGATGCAGTGTCCTGGCTGAAGCTGAGCCAAATTGAGAGGTTACCCTCATGTAGAAGCCATTTGAGTGTCCTTCAAAATAGCTCTGGGTATCTTTAAATTACTTTCTTCTTTTTAAAACAAAACTTAGATAGTTCTGGCTTCACAGCAGGAGCTTACCTTCATGCATGCTTTTAAAATTTAATTTTGAAAGCCTATAAAGTTAATGTGAGGAGAGACAGCGACCTACAGTGATCAATGTTCGAATGAGTCTGATGTTAATTTGATTCAGTGTTACAACAGTAATTAAAAAAACTAAGACATATCAGAAAAATCTTAAAGAAGCTTGAGAACTCTAATGGTGTTCCTGAAGTTACTAAAATGTTAATTTCTTTTTAATAAAAAATGACAGTAACTTCAGAATAGGAATTTTCTTTGGTTCTAAACAGATTTTAAATATGAGGAAGACTGGTTAATTATTTTAAGAATAGGGTATAAAAGATCTATAGGGAGATTTGAATTTCAGAATGCAATTTAAAAAATGCAACCTGATTAGCTGATGAGAACCTTAAGATACAGCTCATTTAAGTGTGACTGAATTGACTTTTAGCTTGAGATGTGTAGTATGCTGCCTTGTTTCAAAAGCTGTACATAGGAAGACTAAGTCATATTTGTAGGTGAATACTCAGGTGAGATCCAGGGGTACTTTATGCCCAAAATAATTTTTGGTTTGAATTTGAATGATCCTGTGGGTTTTTTTATATTTATAAATATTATCACTCTTATTTGGTTTATTGACCTTGTATTGAATTCTAGAGTTTTCTGATTCAGCAAAATTAGTAATAAATGCATTATATATTAATAATAAGTGAAGAATATATATTTTCTTGTGTGTCTAATGAAGATGTGCAATATTCTTCTTCTGCTTTATTATCTTTGTTGATTTGAAATCTTTATTGTTGCATTGTGGTGTAACAAACACCTGTTGCGTGTTTCGTGATCTTTAAGGAAGTACAGCTTTTAATGAAAACTGAGATATTCTTACTTGTGCTACTGATTATTTTTTTTTTAAATTGCACAAGGAAAAAGAAGTGCCCAATCGTTTCTTCATCACCTGTTGTAAAATCCAAGCATCTTATTTAAAAAAAAATGCATTAATATTGTATTCCATGTACTAAAGCTCAAAACTGCTCTGGGCTGAGGACCTGTGGACAGTGTTTGGAGCAGCCGGGGTGTGGATGGTGCAACGATCCCAGTAACACTGGCAAAGGACAGTGCTTGGAAGGCTCCTCAAGAGGCCCAATGAAGCCTGTCAGTGTGCACTCCAATGAAATGGTGCTTGATGCTGCTCTTTGCCCCAAAGAAAAAAATTATGAGTGGTCTTTTATCCAGTGTCCAGGTAAGGTTTGCTTCCGTTCTTTCTTGTATACGAAATAAGAGTTTAAGCACACAAAAATAACATAATTGTTCTAAGTAATGCAAATAGCATTTTCATGAAAGCTTTGTTTTTGTCAAAATATTTCCTAAATGTATAGTTTGTTAGTCTCTGCCTACTGAACACAAGTGTAAGTTGACATGTGAAATGCAATGCAAGTGGTTTAGCCAGAACTGCCATGTATTTGTAAAAAAGTTTTTACCCACCCTATCTCTCCACTTTTAGAAATCAAAGTATATGAATTTTCATCAGCTCTTGCTTTTTTCTGGCTTCTGTATCCATCAAGGAGTGGAACTGGGGAGAAATTATCCATAGGAGACTACTGATGGGCAGAAGTTTCCCTCCTGCTCATGACAAGTCCAACTGCCTGTCAGAATGGGGGGCTGCCAAATACCTGAGCTGTGCTTCCAGCTGATCTTTTAGACATTCAGAGTGAATAGAATATATGCTTGTGTAGCCTTAAAGAGAATCTCTGAACTCTCAGTTTAAGCCACACCAGTCTGATCATAGTATTTTGGTTTTTGAGTTCATTGGAAAAGTAAGGAAGATATCAGGTCTATAGGACAGTGAGAGCTGCGCTGGTGCAGCCTCCTGCGTGGAAATCCTCCAGCCCTGACAGCAGAGCATGGAGGCAGCAGTGGAGGACTGCAAATGAAAAGCACTCTGGGGACTTTGACAGCCCTCCAGTAGTCATTTACAATAAATAATACAGTTGAAAAGGCAGCTTGAAAACTTCGGTTTCTTTTTTCTTTTTTTTTTTNTTTTTTTTTTTTTTTTTTTTTTTTTTTTTTTTTTTTAATAAATAGTGTAACTGTGCTAAAGTTATTTTTCCAGGAAACATTCTACTGCTGATAATTTTGGAAGCTGGAGCTTCTCTAGGATCAATACTTTTATGGGTGCATGCAGCTGTTTTTGCTTTCTTGGCTGCTTTTTTCGTCAGTTTATTCTCTCTGGGTATGCATATATAGAGAGTGAGGGGTTTTTTAGTCTTAGAATAATGATATGAAATATAAAACCAAAACAATATCACTGTTGAATATTTTGAGTTAAAACCAAAAGAAAATTCAAATAATCTCATACCATTTCCTGAACAAAGAAGCCTCTAGTACGTTTCTGGAAACAATAGAATGACATTCTGTTGTATTACTTTGTATATTAAAATAAATACATGTTGATAAATGCATTGTTAACTTTTTAGTACAAGGCATAGTTTCTACCACTAGTGAAATTGTAATAGGTAAATAAATTGTTTGTCTAAACTCTTTGAGTCAGAAGACTTCATTACTGTGATTAATATTTATTCTTCTTGGATAAACTTCTGTATTCATTGTATGATCTGACCAAGAATTTACTGAAGATCCACTTCAATTTAAGATTCCCTAGTCCTGTGAGTTTAAGGGACAAATACTACACAAGTCATAGAATTAAAATTTCAGTTGATGTGAAATTTCATTTTGCTCTGTTTAGGCTGGAGGTTTTGTTTCCAAGACTTTGTTTTCATTTTCATAGAGTATTTTCTGTACTGGATTATACTAACACAGTTTATTCTTAGCACAACAATCATTTGATGTACTCGAAACAAGATAGAATTAGACTAAGTCTACGTAAGCCTACTGAACAGTTTGCAGTTAGGATGAAAATAAAAATAGATGGTTTATACCATGCAGTTTGGAGATTATTCTGCCACGTGGATGAATAGTTGGCTGAGCCATTCATGTTCATTCAGGCATGCACTTATTTTTCCTTGTAGTCCATATCTATCCTCCTTACAGTGCCTCTGGGCAATTGTGCCAGTGATAAAAATTTTAAATTCCTTCTCATTTTCTGTTTGTTCAAAACTTTAAGATTAGTGTTCATCAATTATAGAAAAAGTTTGTTTTTGTGACTGACCACTTTGAAATCAATAGGCTTCAAATAATCTGTCATCGTATTTCTTTTGGTAGGAATACAATTTTATTTTCATCAGATTCTCAGTTTAATTGAACTCTTGTTATAAATAAAATTGCAAATAGCATATAAAAAGAAAAGGAAAAATAGCTTTGACATTTATCTCATGGGAAGAAAGGTTTAGGTAGAATGCAAGCCCAAGCTTTTCTTTAAAGTCTGAATTTCTCCTCTGAAAAGCAGTGTGAGTAGATTCTAACTAGTTTGTTTAAAACTAGATGAAGTATCTTTATACTAGATCCATATTGTAGTGCAGATACCCTTTTCATAAATTTTCCTAATTTTAAATATTTTCTTAAAAGTATAATTATCAACAATTGTCAGCTTCATCAACCATTTCAACACAGAGGTCAAAAGCAAATTAGACATAAAATTGCTTCTCTCCAGGGCAGCCTCACTGAGGGTTCAGCTAAAGTACATTTTTGTGTGTGAGGAAAATGACTTTGTTGCTGCCAGTGATGTACATTTAAAAGACTTAAAAAAAAAAGAACTTTTACAAATTTAACTCTCTAATTCTTACTTAATGGTCATTACAGTGTCTCATTATTTTTATGAGAATTTAAATTATTTAATACTGATGTTTCCAGTTTGATTGCACTGAACCAGCTTTGAAGTTCAATAAACTGTGCACTTCTTCTGGCTTTTCTCAAGGAAATACATATTTTTAGGGAAATCAGCAATTATATAATGTTACTTTTCAACGGTGTGTCATGTCAATTGTGGATTGCATTGCTTCTCATTGTGTATATATTTTTTTGAATTTGTTTTAAAAATCTCTTCCATTTTCTTTGACTCAACAAAATGTAAGAATTCAGAGCTGTCACATACGACCAGATAATATTATGACTTGCAGAAAACTAAAATTTTCAATTAAGGTTGCTTTCACCATTTTTTAAGTAACATGAAAATTAAGCAATACAAAACTAAACATAAGGAAGAATAGAAAATTTATAAATCAATGACCCAGTAGAGAATATCAATATTAGGTGTTTTTCCTACACTATGATGTAGTCTTAATTAGGCAATCTTTTACAGAACATCTATTTATTGTACTCTCTGTTTTTACTTTTGGCTTATTGGGCTGTATTTTTTTTAGCTTTTGGTTTAAGTAATTTAATGTGTAAGATATGTACACAAACCCCAGAATGGAGCTGCAGCTCATGATACTTTTGTGTAGTTTTCCTGAGAATGTCAACAAACTGCAGAAGAGGGAGACACCACAAAGGTGTCTTCCTGAAATCAAGTATTCTTGGGAAGAATAAGACTTGTAATTTCTGAAGAGATTTAGTCGAGATAGGGAGAAAACTTAATAGTACAGAAATGTTTGATACTTGTTGGGAAGAAAGAAGATATTGTCAACTTGGGAGATTTAAATGGTTTATGAGCCAAGTCTGGCAATGGCTATAAATATATTAAGTTACTAAATTATAAAATGGCTCTAAAAACTTTTAAATCATGCAGTGAGAATCCCTTTTTTTTCCCCCTAGCTGAGACACCAATCACTGCGACATTTAGATTAAAAATCCAAATTTTTAAAGAAATACAATCTTACTGTGTGAGCTGTCCTCTTCCAAGTCTGCCACCCCCTTTGGCACTGAGGAATCGGCAGGTCTGACGTGGTTTGACATTTGACAAGCTGCTATAATTGACAGGTTACTAATCTGCTGGGCACCATGAGCTCTGAAGTCCCACCCTATAGAGAGGTCATTCTTCAAAACCTGGCAGCAGGATCAATGATTCTGGCAGGATTCACATTGTGATTTTGCTGCAGGAGTGAGTGATCAGTGCTTTCTGTGTTTCCCCAGAATGTGAAGCTCTGGAGTGGAGCTCTGCTCCAAGATCAGTGGTTTATAGTGGTGTTGTTTGACAAAAAGCAATTTTATGCTTTCAAGGTCAGGTGTGAAAAAATTATGTCAATAGAACCCAGGTTTTTTTTACTTTCACCAAAATTGACTGTAGTGAGGAGAGGCTGGAGCTGTTTGATGTGGTCCTGATGTCCTTAAACCTTTGTAGGCCAAAGCTAATGAGGGTCAGGGCAATTAAAAATAAGATGATATTTAGTAAATTCATTTTGGAAGTTCTCTCTCCCCACTAAATATGTCTTGCTGTGAGTTCATGTTCTCCATCACATTAGGCATTCAAATGCTTCACATTTGCATGTAGGTATTGGGGTTTTCATGGAGTCTCAGTTAGTGACTTACTACCTCTTCAAAGATTTCTCAAGTGCCTGGACAGCATTTTAAAGCTATGAGGACCAATTCAATCATTCCAAATGCAAAAACCCCCCCCTTTCTCTCAAAAACCCCCTTAAAACTCGCATGTCACTACAGAGTCAGCTTTTGTGTGAATTCATGTTATGTTGCAGTGCTGTTTTAAAGAGGTTCTGTGTCAAAGTGCAAATATATTTATGCTGGTTATTAGTCAGGACTAAACTCCTCAGAATCACATTGTACTACAATTTTGTAATCACGTGGGCATGATTTTGTTCCGATGAGCAGTTTAGTAATGAAGGTTTTAAAATGTTGTATTCCAGCTTGCCAGTGTAATGGCCACAGCACCTGCATCAACAGCAATGTCTGTGATCAGTGCAAAAACCTAACAACAGGAAAACAGTGTGAGACCTGCATGCCAGGATATTATGGGGATCCCACAAACGGAGGACAGTGCACAGGTAAGACCTTCTACTGGGAGGAAAAAGAAAAGTATCAAAATGACATTTTATGTAATGTGAATTTAACCTTTTTAATGTAATGTGAAATTAACTTTTCTTTAAAGGTTAAAAGTTTATTTAATAGTACAGATGAGTTGATCAGCTAAATTAATGATTCAAAATCAGAATAATATATTTAAAGAGAATCTAATTCAGAGTCATCATTTTGCAGTTGTTGCTCTCTCAGGAGGAGGAAGAAACTCCCTTGGAGCAACACCTTAAATCTTGTTATTTCAGAGAGACATCATTAAATTCTATGTAAACAATCCTGTTAGAGGCAGTGAGAAGGTACTTACAAATAAAGTTCAGTATCTGCCATAGTGTCTGGTAACACTGCTTTGTATAAGTATGTGCTGCTAGTGGAGAGATCATGCACTTAACAGACTAAAAAGTCTTACTCATGTATAGTCACCACAGTTGGTATGCTGAGGATGGCAAAGCACCCATACCTATTCAAGGTTTAGTTTTTAAATTGCTGCACTGGAGGGTTCTCCTTGAAGTGAGAGAGAGAATGAAGTCCAACCTCCAGATGGTTTTTGGATATCGCTGTAGGGCTCCTTTTTCACTTGCATGGGTGGTTTTAAAGTCGGCAGTAACTCCTTCCCTTGAAATTAAATGGTGGAAGGAGGAATATATTCTATATAAAAACTCAGTAAGGTTGACTTTGAATCTAGGAGGGTGCTGGAAAGTTTTGTCCCATGACTCTTTCTTCTCCATTACTGATGTTTCTTTAACCAGACCTTTGCTTCTTAAGGAGTATTTCTTTATTTGAAGGGTTTGTTGGTTCCTCAGCATTCTAATGTGCAGTAGGCAATGCATAAAGATTCACATCTGGTAAACTCAAACACAATATGTAAAAATTGTGTTCAAGGGGATAGAAAGATTAATGTCTACCCTTATTGACAATTGAGCATTTTGCTGAGGCTTTATGATGCTTTAAATAATTCTTAATAGTTCCCGTTTTCTCCTGAAGCTGACAAAATGTTCTTTTGCTGTCTGTATCACCTTTATGGCAAAATGATGTATTCATACAGCTTTTATTCTTCAGGGATACATTAGCTATCAACCAAATAAGCATTCCATCACCTTTAGTGAAATATGCGTGCTGCAATAATGGCTAAAATCAATTTATAAGACCAGTAAAATTATAAATTTTACAACTTGTTTTTTCAAACCTAGTCTGTAAGAGTGCATATTTTTATTGGTAGACATGATTTTAACAGGAGCTATTTTGACTTGAGAATGCTTTAAAAAATAAAAATGATAATTATTTTGAAGCTTTCTCTGCATTGGTATGTTGTATTTTTAGTATAGAGCCCATAATAAATATGTTTACATCCTTAGGATATTTTGAAGGATGTAGTCATTGTGAACTGTTAGATTTTCTTCAGTATCATGAATACTGTTATAGAGGTCCTCAAATTGTGGGCCAGGGATTTCTGCAGGAAAAAATACCAGTGATCCACAGAGTCAAATCAATGTTACTGGGATTTAAGAGGGTTTTGGAACCACAGCTGGGATCAGGCACTGTGCTAACATTAAGAAAGAAAGTAATGGTTCTGCTTCTTTTCTCCTTCATTCTGCTAATGCTATTGGTAATGCAGAAAAAAAAATAAACACGGCTGGAAATTAAAACCATAATTAAAATAGAAACATAAAGAGAAAAATGAGTGGAAGAAGGGGCAGCGCTGTCAGAAGCTGAGCTTAAGTGTGACTGAAATAAAGAGAAAATAAGACAGGCAATTATATGAAAAAGCCAATCAAGGAACAAAAAAATCGCAAGGAACTAAAAGTACCCAAACCAGTTATCCTTACAGTTCCATCTTGTGCCACTTTGCTGCTGCCAGCTGAGTTTCTGGGCCTCACCAACTTTCCTTTTCCACTAAGACTCAGCCTTTGGTTTGATGGCTGCCTGAGCACGTGGGGTGTTTTTCCCTTGGAGCTCCTGAGTAATTTCTTTGCGGATGCAGATTGAAAACTTTTTAAAGGCATGACAAGATAATGGCTGTAACTCTGCAAGTACTTCTGTAATACTGTAATATTCTTCATATATCAAGTTACTATAGTTACAAGGGCATAGCTTGGTTCTGAGTTGGAGAGCAGTCAAAGCTGGGGACAGAGGTGTACTCGATCTCTGCAGTGGAGAGGTGAACTGGTGTGCTCTGGGACAAAAACTGCTAATCATTTTCCTAGCACACTCATGACATTAAATAACTTTTTCCCAGTGTCCTGACAGAAGTACTTATCTATTCAGTACACATTTATGTTTTCTGCTGTCATGATATATGTATTTATAGGTAAAATCTGAGCTCTGGCTTAGTTTGACTGTTGGTGATACAGACTAAAATGATTTGCAAGAAAACCTTTTTTTATAGGCTGCATTAGCCCTTGTTGTTCCTCAGATCCCTGATCCTGAAAGGAAGGAGGGGGATATGCATGGCAGGCCTTGCAGTCCTTGGAACACTTTTATCTTTTTTCCTTGACTATGCCAATAGTTTCCTAAACCCTTTCTCTTTGTACTCCAAGGAGGTCATTCAGAAAGCTCTAAAAGAAATGACAGTCCACCTCTGAGTGATCAATTCTGTTCTCACCTTCGTCCAGGAATGGAAAATTCTGTTAAAATATAACTTATTTTTTTCCACTTTGGTACTAATGGTGGCTTTACAACTGTCAGCAGATAACTGATACATTTATAGTGATATTGCATAGAGTTATGCTATCAGATTACTATGGGATGAGTAACAGTTGTTATAGGAAAAAGATATAATTCATGTTTCAAAAGGTTTTGAATAGTTGTGAATAAGGAATGGATAAAAAAATTGACTTTTCTGTATTTTCACTCACTGTAATTGCTGACATTTCAATAGCTTTAGAACAGATCTAAGGACTTGCTTTGCATCCTGATATGATGCAGGCTTAGTAAATGTGACAAACCTCGCAGAAGGACAAAGAAAAGATGGAGGCATAATAACAGGCTTCAAATGCATGAAGGGAAGCTGAAAAGAGAGAGAGATGATAAAGTGCCTTCCCCCACGCCCCCATTTTGCTTGAGGAGGAAGTAATGGGATTAGGTTGCAACAAGAAAGATTAAGGTGGAATACAAGGGAAAATTTCTACTGGTTAAACTGTGAAAGATTACCTAAATATGCTATGAAATCTGCATTATCACTTATACTATACTTCTAAATTTTCAAACGTCTCACAGATTAGAAATGGGCAGGGAACTAGCTGATTTCACACATTTTTCTCCAGTCCCAATATTCTGTAGTGTCTTGGAGTCTGAGCTCTAGAAATCAGGCAGGTATTGAGTAAAGAGAAGGTATTCTGATTATACAGGAAAATGAGCTGTGTATGGCGAAATGGCTCTGGATATTTACGGTATTTTGAGTCCTTAATGTTACTAAGATGTTACTAAGTTAGTAAGTTGTGTACTACTTATTTTTGAATCTGTAGCATTTTTGTTACTGTGGAGTTAAAAAGCTTTCCATCCTATGCAGGTTTCCTCTGTAGCTGAGACTGGTTTATTTGTGTCAGAAGTGTGGTATCTCGGTTGCTGATGGGCAATGGTCATATTTTTTATAAATAATTACTGTTCTTTTTCTTCTTGAAATAACCATTCCTAATGCCAGTTACTCATTTAAATTCTGTCACTTGAAGTCTCTTTTCAATATAGAGAATGAGAGTTAGAGTTTGTACTCTTGGTGTAAAAATGAGCTTTATATTCAGTTGTCCTAAGATGTGGCTTGCAGTAAAGATATATGTGCTCCTTCAGTTCTTTCTGACATTTCATTGTGCAAATATATAGTTTGAATTATTTTATATTTGATTCATTGCTGCATTCTGTATAAAAATCAGTGATAAATTGCAGGGGTCTTTTTATGATAAGAAAAGTTCTGTGGCTGTAATCTATTAGTTATCTGTTCTTATACAAATTAAAATGGTTTCAGATAGTCTGTAGTGTCAAGTAGGTAGCCATAAGAGAAAATGAAATTAATTTATTACCTTAAATTATGAAATATTTTTAGTTGTACAAAAAGATGTACATTCCTTCTTGGGAGTAAGTGGTAGTACCCAAATTAGTAAATCCAGACCCTGTGCATGTGCTTAAGATTTGTAATCTAAAACCCTGTTTGGCAAGGAAAAGCATGAAGAGAGAGCACCACCCAAGTTACCAGGTAAAGTTACAGCATCCTTTTTAAGAGTTATCTCAGTGGGAAAGAAAATAAGAGGGAAAACAGAGGTGAATTCTGAGCATGAGGGAATAGGGGGCTCTGTGAAGAGACAGGTTTGGGTTTCCAGGCTGGGCAAATCCATGGGCAGTCCTTGGAGTGCTAATTCAGGGCTGTCAGCCTGTGCTAGAAATATTTAAGAAATGAAACCCTGTCATGAACCGAATAAGGCACATTTTGTATTGTGGTGAAGAGAGAATCACAGCTCAGCCCTGTCTGTTCCTGAGCAGGAAAAGCTCTCCAGGTGTGGGACTCCTGGGAAGCCTTTCAGTCTGAGGTGTTGAAGAGTTCGAAGGCAGATATTCCAAATCACTTTGATTAACTTTTTTCTAAATTTTACTCAAGTCCCATTTGAGGTATGATATTTCAAGGCATGAATATTGAAATTCAGTATTAGAAAATTCATCACTGAATATTAATGGTTTTGGAAATAAAGCACCTTTGACTGTAGGTGTGAACAGGCCCTGGCTTGCTCTCTTGGTGGTTTCTCTTGGTGTTTTGTTTTCTTCAGGGTCTTGTTCTGTGATGTTCTGCATGTCTGGGAAATATGCAATTTTTTAATAGAAATTCTAGAAAAAAATAGAGTTGTATGTGTACTACAAACTGCACATAAAGTACCAAGATAAAACACTATGTGAGATTGCTTGGAACAATTTTGTTTCATCCTAGTGATGTTTTTTACTATTATTTTCAAACTTATTAATCATCTACTTAGTTGTCAGTGTTAAAAAAATTGCTCTAGCTGCTTATCATCTTGTCACTTTCTTTATGCATGGTATTTTAAAAAATTATCCTTACAATTTCTGAGATGCCACGAAAAAATTCTTTACAGTAACTAATGACACACGCTATGAATGTATAATACATTTAATAATAAGATAACGTAAGCATTTTGCTGTATTGTCATTTTTTTAATAAAGGGATAACACCCCAAGCAGCATTCAGTTTTCCCAGAATTGTTCTGCCGTTGTTGCTTTTGCAGTAGAAGGAGACTGAGAGTCCCGGCACAGCAGGAACGTTGTGTTTTAACTTGCACTGCTTCTTCTCTGAGCAGCCCTAAAAGGCACCTGAGACACTGATGACCATCCTGTAAAAGCTTCTAACCACACAGGCTGTTAGGGTAATGTTTTTGTAAGCAAGCCTGCAGCATTTCTGTTGCCTTTATAGATCTTTTCCCTTCTCTGTTATCACACATTGGACATTTGCAATACCAAAGGCAGCAGCTTCCCCCCACGTTTGGTTTGTCATCATTCTGTTTGGAAGGGTGAAGTTAATCTTTTACTGGAAACATCTGATTTTTTTTTTTTACCAGATCTTCAAACTATTATCAAAAGTGAGTATATTTTTAGTGAATATACACCATGTGGGCATCACCTGTATTTGTACACATGTGCATTCATCTACATGTGCTGCTCCTTGAATGCATTCCACATAAACTTTGACATCTAGACATGAGCCACCCAGCTGGCAGGTATCTACAGGAAATGCTTCAAGACATGAAAAAAAAAAAAATCAGACAGGTATCAATAGAAGACTAACTTGTCAGAGTTACTTTAAAGTACCTTAGGTGAAGGACTTAGCTGAAATTTAACCCAGCAGTAAATTAGTCGCATAGATACATATTTGTGATTATTTGTGTTGGTTAAAAGAATAAAACCTAAAACTTATTAGTGATGTGTTGACACCGGAGTTATATCTGAAGGAGGTGTTCCATGGTGTTCAAATCTTGCTGCTCAGAAAATGAGATTATTCTGCTGAGTTACTGACAGCCAAGATCTGGGGTTTTGAGAGAAGAGGCCGAGGGTGTCACAAGTCATTACTTCAAGTGTCTGTGAAAGAGAGGCACGAGAGAGATGTTAAACTCATCCTGGCAGCAGATTGACAATGGTCTCCTTGGATTTTAGGTTCTATCTAACTTTGAAAGGTGCCTAATGGGTAACTTCACAAATTGTTTTCTCTGGCACTATTTCTATCATTTTTACCTATTCAGCAGTAGCAACCTTCATAATGTGTTTTCATCCGACCCTCTGTGGAGGAGCTGATTCTGATTTCTTTTCTTTCCTGTCTCTCCCAAAGAAATACTGGTAAAAGCTACCATGGGCTCTCTTAAGAACAGAGAGCGTTCTGTTCCTGTGGAGCACAAAGGGCAATCAGCATGTTAGATACTTAAAAAAAAAAAAGAATTCAGTTTGATTACTTAAAAGTAGTTGTGTGGTTCCTTAGATGGGCTGCCTACACCAAAACCCACTCTAAAGCACATACTTTTGAGTAATATGTATTCTGATCTTTAAGAACAAAAGCATCAACTTGAGCAAGGTTATCTATGGAAAAATAGGAGAAGTGTGCTAAAGAAAACCAGTTGGAAATAGATCCCAGGAAAACTGGCCCACTGAGGCCAGGACAATGTAAACAGGCAGCCTTTATTTGCTCCCCAGCCATATTCTTAGAATGAATATGTACACAGCATTTGTATATGAAATTGTATGGACAGCAAATGACATAATTTCACGCATTACAGAAAGTAACCTGTCTTTCATAAAGGGAAAAGTTGATAACATGACAAGGAAAACAATTTAATATTCACTTTGGTTTTTTTTGAATTAAAATTGTTGTGTATGTAGTTGATAGAAAGGTACATGCTAATTTACATTTAGACTTATTTTTCAAGGTTTCAAAAAGTTGCTTAAGCAATGAGTGAACAGAAAGCAGCAGTCTTAATTTTTCACTTTAACACTATCACTATGTAGCTTTGCAATTACATGTAGTTTGGAATTGCGTAGGGCAGGTAGAGAAGCATCAAATAAAAAGCATCTGAATATGAATTTTTTATGACTTTATTTAAGTCAGTAAACCTAAAAATGGAATTGATTGTTTCCTTAAGAATAATTTTTTTTAGTAAATATCAAATAAACCACCATCATACTATGAGTTTTGGTCTCAATACACCTGGAGGCTAACAGCTTTAGGAACTGGATGATACTACTTTAAACAAGCAAAGTTAGGCAGGTGCTGTTGGCCTGAGAAATGGCTTTTGGGAAGCAGAAACTAAATCTTCCATTTAAAACTTGATCAAGAGATGGCTGTAAATTGGGACTTTCTTCTTCTACAGTACACTTCTGTTGCAAAAAGGTTTCTGGTCCAAAATCTTATATTCTTGGGCCGTGAGTCCTGTTTAAGGTCTAAGGGCTAAGAGTGAGGGCAAAGAGCTTTTAACTGACAACTGCTGGAAAAACCAGAAATGTAGGAAGCATAAATATCCTCAATTAGCAGTATAAACATCAGCAAAAGTATTTACTTCTGCATCTTCTTAGAGTAGAATTAAGAACAAATGTGAGTTGATGGGAGTTTTGACTCTCTTAGAGAGTGAAATGGCAGCTTGGTATACAGAGTTTTTATATGGTTTTTCTGTTTAGCTGTTTTAATATCTAGCATGTAGGGAATTGCATTTATGGATTTCACTGGTGCAAGATCATGCATTTGACATTCCATCATTAGCTGTCTAAAATTTACAGGAAATTTTATATTAGGTTAAACACTGTGTTCTAGAAGCCCTCTTTTCACAGTGACTAAGTATGAAATTAAAAAATCAAAAGTATCTTTTGGTCCAGGCACTTTGAGATTAGCCATAGAAAAAAAAGGATATTCAGTGGATTGGATGCTTATGACACAGCTCACAGGAGCCTATATGAATAAAGACATTTTATATAAAAATAGGTAAATGTTGGAGATCAGTGGCAACAAATATAGTGTGCTTTGTACTGTCTTCACTTACTACAATGTGGAACTAAAATAAAAAAAACCTGTTTGCTTGTGCCTTGGTTTTTAAGAAACAGTAGGTCACAAGTTCACAGCAAAACTCTGTGATAAGACACTGTAATTTAAGATTATTCAGACAAAGAAAAGCTCACATGCTAAATTCCAACAGAAAACATGATTTCGTTTATGCTGTACAAACAAAATATCCAAAGGTTTTGATGAATGAGGGGACTGTCATGAAATCCCATTTTGCAGTAGTAGTGGTGTTTTGTTTTGTTTTCCTTAATTTATTTTTCACCTTTCAGTATTGAGTAGAGATGACATCAATTCCTCAGATTTTTTTAATAAAATACCTTATCATAGAATAAAACCACTTGCTATTAACTAAAATGCTGGAATTCGGTTTTAGTTGGAGGAAAAGGTCTTCTTGGTTCATATGAAGCACAAAGAAAAGGGATTCTAGCACAATAAGCTGTTCAAGAAAAGCTTCATATTGCTTTTTTGCAGAGATTGTTAGAGTAGTGAGAATAAACACTCTTTTAAGAAGACCTTTTTCCCTAAAGGTGATTTTAAAATTTATTTTCCTTCCTTTAATGAATGCTATTTATTGAACAGTGTTCAAGGTAGCTCACCACTGAGCAAAGCCTGTGCTTGGGCTTAGTCATGAACTTAAACTAGGTTCACTTCAATCAGAATGTGTTTGAAATTAGTCCTGTGCTACTAACCCAGAAGTGGATTGCCATAGGAGGAACTTAGCTGAGGAACTTGGAAAAAGGCATCTTTGAAAATTACTGTTCCAGTCATTTTTGACTGCCAAGCAAAATGTGCTAAGCAAACTTCTCAATATGCTGTTAATTCTTGTGCATACATATAATTTTCTTTTTTCTTTTTTGTTTTTTTTTTTTGTAGATTAGAGCTGTATTATAAAATATGATTTCTAGCACAATTAATTGTAAGTTCAAACAAAAAACTCAAACTAAAATTAGGAAACTTTTTATAGATACATATGTATTCCATAACCTACTCAGAATAATCCTAGGTGAAGAACCTGGAGTTATGCTTCAAGGAGAGTATCATTGTCAAGTATCAATAGACATTTACATGTCCATAATTTTATGAGAACAAAGAAGAAGAAGAAACTGTTGACTGTAACGTGATTAACCTCCAGAGGGAGATTATTTGCATGGCTGTGAGATTTCATAGGGTTTTGACAGGACACCTGTTCAGCATGTTTAACATTTTTGATATTTTTTCCTTGACTGCATACAGAAGATATTTATAAACCTCCTGTCAAGTACAAGAGTTTTAAGCTACTGCTTGATTCTCTAAATTTGATTTTACTTCCTAAACCAGGATGTGTGTGCTCATTGCAGAGGGGTCTGATTTGAGCAACAGCCAGCATGGCAAAGCACTGGTTCAAGCATCAGCTTGGGATTGCTGTTGGAAGAGTTGATTGTGGAGAACCACTGACCTTTCTTTTTCTTGCCTAAGAAAGTTTTCTTTCCATCCTGCACAATCACAGTGTAATTGTGTAGTTCAATCAGCAGTAACTGATTTTATCAACTACAGTTTTGTTCCTTAAGCCTGATGGCTACACTAGGCTGCTTTGCATAAATGTAACTTCTCCATCCAGCAAAGTTGATTCTAATTTACTCAAGTGGGAACAAAGCAGCTTTTTTAAAAAAGAAAAATAAAAACCACATTAATTTAAACTGTTTCTGAGGTCTATTGTGCAACAAAAATATCTGAAATAGTAAAAAGAATAGGAACAACTTGTGCTATCTTAATCTGTGTAAGTAGCAGGCATTTTGTGCTTGTTCAGCATCTTATCCTGAGAACTTAGAATTCAGGCATCCTTTAATTGATCACCACTTATTGCTTTTACAGATATTGAAGAGATACAGCAGTTTGATTTATATTATATTCCTCTATCTCTGTGCTTATTTAATCTGTTTGCAAGGATTAATGACAATTCTCTTGCTCTCACTGGTGTTAGTGATCACATCCTCCTGCATGCTCTTATGGAACACAGTTTCTGACAATGACAAACGAGTCACTCTGCATTCTTATTTTTGTGAGTTTTTTCAGGTTTACACGCTATAAATTTATTTTATGTGGTAAGGAATACTTAGAAATGTATTTCTGATGTGCTGTCTGAGCCTTCTATCTGTATGTTCACCTTCCTAATGAAATGTGTAAATCCATTGGTTTCCAAATGATGTTCCTAGAGGAGATAGGCAGGGCATGATTTAGAAACTTTCAGCTGTCTAGAAATGTACTGATTTTGTCAGCCTCTGATAAACAAACATATTTTAACTTGTATTGAAGGAGATGTCAAGAGCTCACGTAGGTGCTGTGTCTGGCTCAGGAGGCCCTGAGGGCAGACAGCTGCAAGTTGAAGATGACATTTTCTTAAATCACTGCTACTTGATCCTCAAATAAGCCTTTGACTAAAGCCAGTCTTCTCATCCCAAATGCTATATAAAAAGTAGGAATTTAGCATGTTTCTAATTGCTGCATCTCCCCTTCTTTGTGTGTTTTGGAATGAAATGGTCACCCCTCTCCCTAAGGGGGCTTGGGAACCCTCTTCTGGCTGGTGAGAAAATAGATTTTGAGGCATCGTGCAGCTCATTCCTCACTGATCGAGTGAAGATCCTCAGGAAAACTTGTAATGGCATTTTAGTTTGATTGCAGTTGATTCTGTCTTCATTGTCTGAGTGCTAAGCACAATTCATTACAATGCCAGACCACATTAGTTATTTAAGGCAAAAAACCCCTCACTTGCAATGGAATACATTAAAAATCAGTTGTATTTTGTACCTCCTAATGGCTAACAGAGGGCAATGATTTGCTGACTTCTCTATATTTAGTGGCATTTTTGCCTGATAAATTGTGTAAGTTGTTTCTTTTCTTTGGGCTTTTACTCTGAATGACCAAATACACACAAATAGTTGCAATCACCAGTTGTTGACTTCAGATGTTTTTCACCTTAGATTGGAATTTTTTCTTACATTTAAGGCTGCTATGAATAACTTCTGAATGCTTTTAAATTATTTTGCTTTTCATACTGCCTTATAATAATATTTTTTCTTTTTTTTGTTGTTATAATTTACAATGTGTTCTCTTTAGAGAGAATGGGGGGAAAAATAACAGCCTTTTCATGAAAGGAGGTTTTTGACCAAAATTTCCAACACAATAGAGAAGCTTCTGTTTTAAGAGAATTTAAAAAGACACAATAATGATAATAGGTACTAGGCCCCTTATTGCCTGAAAAAGTCTTCAACACATCTCAGTATGGACATTAGACCATGAAGGCAATGAAAATCTTCACTTTGTATTTTTGCTTTGAAAATAACTATCAAGACTCACTGTTTTAGTTTTTACTAAACCTAGTAAAAGTTTTAGTCTGTCAGATCTGAAATCACTTCTTTTTTAAGTAATTCTAATTTTCTCTTGTGTTTTCATGTGAGAAATCTCTTCGCAGCTGAGAAAACTAAGAGTAATTTGAGGAATAATACTTTGAATCTTGTAGGCTTATGAAAGATCTCTTTAAATGCTTGGATACATAAAGAACTGTTGTGTACATCAGATATAAAGTTCAGTTTTTGAGTTGAACTCTTAAAACCTGCAGGGTAACCCAGGGTAGAATTTGTGGGCTATTTAGTTGTTGGTAACACATGTTTAGAAATGAAATGATTAAGTGGAAGGTATGAAAAGGAAGCTGATAAGTATGACATCTTAAACTTGTCTCCCAATGAAGTATTCTTAATAATGTTTCCACCTGGAATTTGTCAGTTTTCTATGTTCAAAGTGAGCACAAAAGTTTCAGTTTTTCTAACAGATTAACATGGAAAACATGAAATCGGTGCTATTGTATTTCCTGAGTTCATGTGGTAATGTTTTGGTTCAGCATGTTTTTTGGTAGAAAATGTATATTATTCCAAGAGCAAGCTATAAAAATTCTGCACTGTGGCTCAGTATTGGCATGAGAGATTCAGGCACAGCATGACTCTTGTTAATTGTTTAAGATTCTGTTCAGTTCCTAATAAGAAAAAAGATCCTGTCTTTCAGTGTTAATCTTGTGTGTTGCATTTTCATTATCTACTTGTATAAAACAAAATTATGGTTTTCCAAGCTGTCTTTATACTGTTAGTTGCTGATGATTAAAGACAGCTTTACTGTGATTGCTTGAGAGGTATTTATTACAAATAAACAAAAGAAATCAGTTCACTTTTCAGGATGAATGCTTTGAACAGAAGGAATAATGAAACACAAACACTGCAGAGCTATTTTACCGCAGTAAAAATGGCTAAAGAACAAGCCTTTAATTGATGAAGGTTGTCTTTAAGTTTAACCAAACTAAATTTTGATTTCTGCCACAAATAATCAGTCTGTTTGTTGTTTCTGAGTTTATTGGGATAAATATCCCACTTCTGGAATGTGTGTTTAGTCCAGAAAGCTAAGGAGATGACAGCTGTGATTTCCAGATTGCTTGAGTGTTGCTTTTCAGGGAAAAGTAATTGCCTTATCAGTGGTCACGTGATCTCAGTAGAGCTAGTTCAAGGTTAAGTTAAATTGTCTGTGTTTTGCTATGACTTTTAAGTTCCATATCTGAGTGCCATAAATCCAAAGCATTTGTCTATTCTGTTTACCTTTTCTCTCTGTTTCACAGTCCTCAGCACTGTGTTAGTACACAAATGTTTTTTTCTTTTCTGTGCTATTATGCTACTATAAAAAATAAATTGATTTGAGACCAAAGAAAGACCAATCACAAGGTAAAACAAGAAAGATGAAATTAAAGTTAGTTATATATGTGTTAATTATTCTATTAAGACTGATTTATTGGGAGGTTAATCATGTCACTGTAAAATGACAGTTCCATTTCTGCATGTATAGCAGTATGTTCTAATAGCATCTTTTTTCTTTTTCTTTTTTTCTACTCCTGTTTTTATTGGTCACTGCTTCACAGAAGTTCTTTAGCTTAATTTTAATGCTACTCAACTAATGATACTGCAAAAGTGTTATTGGACACATCTGTTTGCTTTTACATTGCCTGTCTCAAAGGTGGAATGGATGTATTTCCTATAAAAGCAGTTGTTGAATGCTAAAAGAGTATCAAGGGCTTCTAGCTAAGTACACATTTCTAGAGAATTAAGTGACTAGACAGTTTTGCAATATTACTAATGTAGAAAATAGTCTCTGTAGAGCAGTTCTCGTATGAGTAGACTAATGGATTACATAGGTGAATATTTACAGTGCAATTGAGTATTAAAATGTTGGATCTAATAGAAGTTTATACTTGCTATTTCTTGCTTAGCCTAGTTGCCTGAGAAAGGCTGTATCTCCTTTTTTTTTTATGTAACTTAGCCTTGAATGTTAGCAAAATTAGCGAAGTAGCACACCTCAATATTTAATAGCACTGTCATAGCTTTCCTTTTAAACATCAGCAAGGTGTCTTAAAGTAATTATCCATGTGCAGCTATGGTTTAGCAACCTTTCATGGAAGCAAACATTTACTTAAAGCACCAATTGTAGTCAGCTCCATTTGAGAGAAAAAATGCTCTTGCAGCTGTATGATGGAGATGGGGGCTAAGCAATAAGTGTTTTTAAATTCAATTGTTTAAAATGCACACTTCATGGAAATAGTGATGGGTATTCTTTTGTTGTCAGCATCAGCAAGAACATTTATATGCTGAGCTGGCAACTCGGAATCAATCATACTGTGGATTTATTATTTAATAAATTCTATAGGGTTGTGATTTTGCAGCATGGATTTGCTCTACTGGATTATATTGTTTTCATATAATCTTTCTGTTCCATTTAGAATCTGCATGTTGTACAAAAGAGTATTTTGAGCTGCTATTTCCCTAAAAATAGAGTAGATATTGCAAGGGTGAGGTTTTTTTTCTTGTTTTTAAAACTCTAATGTCATCATTTCACTTAGTATGTAAAAAATAACATAACAAAAATAGGTTTAAATTGTATCTTTTAATCAGGTTTTTATTGTGAGCCATAGATCATTTATTTATTTTAAATATTTAATTATTGATAAAAAGCATGGTAATTAAGTATTTAAAATAACTGTTTAAACAAAAACGTGTATGCATGATATAAACCCCGTTTGGAGGTGAATGCACAGTGTAGTATGGGAAGACTTGAAGTTGGGCTGAACTCACTGTTTCTGCCCGAGGGTGCAGCACAGAGTACACAGAATCATGGAATCACTTAGTTTGGGAAAAACCTCTAAACTCCCCCAGTCCAACCATTAACCCAGCACTGCCAAGCCCGTCACTAACCCCTGTCCCCAAGTGCCACGTCCACACAACTTTTAAATCCGTGCAGGAGCAGTGAATCCACCAGTTCCCAGGGCAGCCTGTTCCAGTGCTTGACAACCCTTTCAGTGAACAAATTGAAGTGCTGGTCTCAAAAAAAATACGAAAAATATAAATTGCATCTCTTTTCCTGAGTTCTGCCAGCTGACAATGGTTGGTACAAAATACAATTTTAAAACTGATTCCAAGACTTGGTGTATTTTTGGTAGCATTAGGCTGGGAAAGATCCTACCTTAGCTGCAGTTTTAACTATTGACTATATTGTTATCCTGAGAGAAACCATTCACTGAGAGTGGTTAAGCAGAGAGAAACAAATAGAAAATAATAGAGAAAATATGTAAACAGGAGTATGGAAATATTGGGGTAATGGAAGAATGTCAGTCTTCTTCCAAATGTCCTACAATATTGTCCTGCTTCTGCTATTGCATTTCCTTGATCACATACACTCACATTTGCTTCCGTAACAGCAGTGATGACTTAAATGAATTTTTTTGGGGTTACACCCCACATAGAGATCCACAGATTGGTAGGAATCCATTTATCATCACACATTTGCAAGCCCGAGATAATTAACTGCATATAAAAAGCATATTGAAATATGCTTTCGTTGCTGTGAAACAGATTTTTTCTAGATGAGATTTAAAAAGTGTAAATGCAAAGGTGTTGTCTTTTTCCATGGTATTATCCAGGGAACAGTGAGATTAATAGGAACTTGCTCAAGGAGAGTAATGAATGTTCACTGAAGTGCTGCTACTATATAATCAGTTATGTTTTCCACTTTCACATTTGTGATCTACTTCCTGTTAAGTGAGCAGTAATTGTGGGAGCAATCAATTTAAGGTTAGTTGGCAATAGCTTTTATATTTGTCAAAATACTGACAGTTTTTGGAATGTGCTTTAGAATTCACCCTTTTAGCTCTATAACTTTTGTGCTGTCTTTTAATGGAGCATCACTGTTAAGACCCCTTAACTATAAGCAGAATAAGCTGTTAAGGATATATTCCTGTATTTTTCACTGAAAGCATTGCAAAGATTTACACAAACAAAATTAACTTTTGTGAAGAGGCTTTTCCAGCTTAAAGTGCCTAAATAATCATTCCATAAAAGTAGAGTGGAAAACATGAATGGATTTAGGAAAACATAACTGATTATATAGTGGCAGCACTTCAATGGACATTTATTGTGGAGTGTCAAGACGATAGCAAAATTACAAAATGTAGGATTTTGTGGTAACTGTAGGCATTTTTCAGAAGTATTGGGTTATGAAACATCACACATCACTGTGCTGCATAGAAATTTCTAGTATGTGTTTCTTGCAGATTGAATGCCTGGTACCTCCTTAGTAAGAATTCCTCCTTCAGTTCAGCTGGCTATTTAATGAGCTCTGAAGGCTGAACCATTGAAGTCTTGAAAGGGACATATTATTTCAATAATATCTTACATTTAATTAGGTTTTTACATTGTCTAGTACCTTTTTCTCTATTTGTCTTAGGCTGTGGCAGAGAGGTGAGACTGTCTATGGGATGGGACACTGTCAAAGAAGGATTCATTGTGTGATATTCCTTATCAGTAGAATGGAACTTTAAAACTCAGTCTGTGCTAGGAATTCAATATGAGATTATGAAGTGGAGAATAAACTTTTATCTTATACAGGTCACCACTTAGTACCGTATCTATTCCCAAGCAGGACCCCATATATTAAATCATTTATCTTAGTCATAATTAAAACTTCAGTAAAAGCATAATATGAACATCATGGTATGTTCAGAATTACTTTGGATTAAACAAAGACTTTGAGTGTAGTGTGAATTTTAGAAGGGAGTTATTCCACTTTGATGAAGGGATGTATTGACACATTTACCAGGGAGAAATTAGTAAATTTTGTACACTTGATTAGGAATAAAAGATGGCTGCCTAAATAAGGTAGCAATTCAAATAAACATGGAAAGGAAAAGGAAGAAGAGAGCTCAGGAACTGGGCCTATGAAGGTTTGTTTTGAGGTGAGAATCTATCAGGCAGCAAGAGTGGCAGTGAGCAGACCACTGTGGGGAGAGTTATTTTGGCCTTAAAATGGAGTGGAGTGATGATGATGTTCCTGGGCTTCTCCTTCAGTTCAGAGTTCAGGAGCTTTTAGGTGCCTGTTTCCTGCTTCTAGAACATTCTTCCTGTGGACTGTACCTGTAGTGTTAACTCTGCCTTTGTTCAAACAGTTTCAGAGATTTCTTTTTGTTCACTTTTGTCAAAAACGAGAACTCCAATTATATTAGATCTTTTACCAAACATCTGCAATAATACTTTAATTAGACATTTGAAACTAAGTGAATCTTGTCACTGGTCAGGATTTCACCCTGTATAGCAAAGATAAATTATTAATAATTTTCTGTGTTGCACATTGAAATAGTAGATTTTAATGGCTCTTCTCAAACTGCTGTTATTTAAGGTGTGGAGGAGAGCCTCTCATGGCACCTGAATAGTTTTTAACTCTGCAGAAGATAAATGAAATGATGCGCTAGTGAAATTTTCTGAAAAAAAAATAATTGAAGTAGTAATAGATATCTATTTCAATACAGCTTGTAGGCAACGTGTTTGGGATGAAGTAATAAAATCTATGTATATTCATTTAGTTTTAAAGTAAAGTATGAGTGAAGAAATCTCACTTTTCCTTTTTTGATTTTACAGCTTGCACATGCAGTGGTCATGCAAATACCTGTCACATGCAGACAGGAAAATGTTTCTGCACAACAAAGGGAATCAAAGGAGACCAGTGTCAACTGTGAGTACAATTTAATGTAGCCCAAACTTACTGCAATCCTTGACTAGTGAATAGTCACTTTTTTTCCCATTTCACTTCCTTGTTTTATATTGGGTTTTATGACTGACCTGCCAATGTTTTAGTGGTGGATATAGTATTCCCTACATTTCTCAGGAAATTTCACTATTTCTTAGACTTCTGTTGAAGAGTTACATCACAAATATTAGTAATGTTTTGAAGACACTAAAGACTTTAAAAAAATCCTATTACAAGAAAAAACTGGAGAATTATCTGTATTTGTCTTCCTTTCTCTTAGGTCTTTAAAATATGAGTGTAAGGAAAAAATACGTATGAGCTGGTAATTATATTCATTACTTTTGTCAGTTATCTTGATCAGAATCCACAGAGATTCAATTTTTAGAGTTTTGGAACCTTACTGAGGGGTTTTAGACATTTCCCTACTTCATTAAATCTAGACCATAGGAATATGTAGATCTGTCATGGAAAGTACTCTTTTTTTGCACCGGAATAGCTTCTTGTGTTTAGAGTCAGAGTTTGCACCTTCAGATAGAGCCTAACAAATGGTGTTCTAAGAACAACCAAGTGCTGAGGTGGCGTAACCTGTCAAGTAGGAGAAACAACACACTGAAGTTAATTGTGAATAGCCTCATATTTAAAGATGTTTCTTTCAGTCTATTTTATCATGTACATGGTGTTATTTAATAGGACCCTTATTCATTTTGCAATTATAATTATTTTATTAGTATCTGGCAACAAAATTATCTTAGCAGGGTTGTTTGGAACTGGGGAAAAGACACATGAATCCAGCTAACTCCTCCACAGCAGGGAGAGGTGCCAGGTGGTTCTGTTCTGCCTGCCACAGGACATCCACTTACACCGGGTTTGTGAATTTGTCTTTGATATTCTCAGTGAACGGGCTTGGATCCTACCCTTAACACTTTGCTTGATAAGTAGTAAAGAAACACAGATTTCTGATGCAGAGGCTCTGTGTATATCCGTGAGAAAGAGCTGTGCTGGCAGCTCTGCTGTTTCCCTGCTACCTCTGGGACTTCCTGTCCGGCTAATTGAAGACTCTCAGGATGAGATGGAAAATCAAGATTAGGACTAAGTGATGAAATTTTATCATGACAAAAGCTGGATGATAATATCTTTAAGCTCTGAATTAAGTCTTCACTGAGAAGTCTTTTCCCTCTTCCTGTGCCCAAACAATTAATCGGTTCTAGGTGTTAATGAGTGATCTGATAACCAGCTGTGTGCTATGGACTTGTATTGATGCCATTCTAACTGTACAAAGAATGGGAAGAAAAAACCCAACAATTTCTCCTCTGTCCTTTGTAACACTTGAACCACAGAAAGCAGTTTCTTTGCTGAAAATGCCGGTTCTTTACTGACTACCCTCCACATAAGGCACTCTTTACAGGCCTTCACCCCAGTCTGTCTTTCATGTACCTCTGTGGTTGTTGCTGTCCTTTGTCCTGTGTCTGTTTCATCACTGTTTTTTCCACTCTGATTTGGAATTTTTGTCTCATATGATCAATTGTGCTGCTCAGCTGTATCAGTCTGCTGTCCTGAGTTTGTCTATCCTTAAATGTTCTTTTATCCCACTTACTGAACTAGAAGAAAAAAGGTTTTCCTTGTGGACTTCCTGGTCAGGAGTTCCACAAGACAGATGAATCGGAAATTTGAATTCTGACTTTTCAAGAGTAAACTTAAAATTTTAACTTCAGACTGAAAATCCCTTTTTTAGTCACATGTAATACATTTCCCTCCTAGATTCATATACAAACCAAAGGCTTATCCAGGACAAGCTGTGGTGTTAAAACATTTGATATTTTAAGTGTTGATGGGGTTTTCTTGGATGAAATAAAATCTGCAACCATTTAAATTTTTTTTTTTTTTTGGCTGTGATGACATTTCAGATTGTGAGATCCACATCTGTTGGGTTCATAGACACCCGAGCAAATAACCACAGATTTAGAGTTGGAGGACATCATCAAATAATACATTTAGGATTCGTCATTTTACTCTGATGGTTGGTTTGGAAGAGTGATCCATTCATGTATGGAGGTTTCAGTCAAATGTTTTTAAACTGTTTCCCTTAGAACATCAGGAGACGAAGAATAAAAAAAAAAAATTAAAACAATCACTAATGAGTCACTGAATGCAGTCCCATACTCATTCTAAACTTCATATGAAGAATATGAACTTGATTTTGTATTATGCTTAAAAAAATATAAAACTATTTCCTCTTTAAAAATCATCTGTACACTCACAACCTCTTTTGAATGTATCATAAGATACATACATGCAGTCGTTATCTAGACGATAAGGATCAATTTAAATCAGCTCAATGCTTTACTTGTATTTATTATTTTATTATATTCTGTATAAATCATCTGAAACTTGATTGAAAGTGTGAATACTGTTCTCCATTGCTCTGGATGACTGTTTTTGGGTTTTTTTGCTCCTGACTAGTTAGGCTGTTGTGCAATCTCAGCAGCAAACGTACAACCTTGTGATTTCTAAAATAAGGATTCCAATGAAAATTCCAAACTGTGTCTGTTCAGTGAGAAAGTTAGATTTATATTTCTGTCAAGAATCCTATTGATTAGAAAGTCATAGCTGCAGGGCTCTGTGTTATGTACACACCATTCCTTGTGGGCAGAGCTTTTAGGAAATCAGGGAAAGGTTACAACACTTTTTCTTTTTTTCTTTTTCCTTTATTTTTCCCTCCCTGCCTTAACAACTTGGTGCTTTTATGGAAGATCTTATTTATTATATTTTTTATTTATCTATGTATTTTTTAGCATACCCATCTCTCAGCTGTATTCATTTCTTAACTGTGCTGTTGGATGGCATGAAGCACAGTGCCATTTTAAATCAAAATTAGTGTTGTAAAGCAGCTTGGAGTACACATTTACATTCTGTTTTACAATGTTTCTTTAATGACACATAGTCATATATTTTCCAAAAGTTAATATTTTTGTTTCTTTTAAGTATGTAGTTTCAGTTGATAAAAACCTTTAGCTATGTCCTAATCAGGAGGAAATGATTAGACTGGTTTGATTATTCTAAGTAACTAGACTGTAAAATATTTAAAATAGATACACATAAAAAGTTTGGAGTTTGGTTTTTCCCCTTAATTTTGGAAATGAAATAACTGATTGATAGTAACAGGAAAATCATAGTGACTTAAACCATATTTTTAGGTGAAAACTATTGCTTCAAGGCAGTTTTTTTTAATTTAATTTTCTCTAGCATTTGGTTTCCTAGCTGCTCATTTTATTTTCTCACTGAATTCTTGGCAGAGGCTTTAAGAATTCTGTATGTTTTGGTGTATCCCTATGCAGGATTATACACAGGGAACTTTTCGGGGAATAGGCCTGTGGGAATGTGCAGAATATGCTAAGGGGATGTTTCAAAGTTCAAATTTTGGTATCAAGTGAGAGAAATTTTGCTAGATGTAAGGAAGAAAACATGAAAATGATGGGATTAAGTGAGTAATTAAATTCTTTGAGAAGTTTCACTATGTCTGGGTTCTTGCAAGTGAAAGCCTTCACCTGGTGATGTGTCTGTAGCTTTTGTCATCACCATGTAACAACTGGGCTAAAATTGGGCTTCAGAACCTCTGCAATGAAGAACTACTAGCTGGAAGGAAATACTGAGGGAAAAATATTATTTTTAATCTCATATTTCATAGTATTTTTTATGTACCTGAAAGAAGGATAAGTTCAAGATTATAAAATGTATTGCTCATTTTGGTTCTAATAGATGGTCTAGACCATTAATTTCTTAGACATACTTCTGTAAAAGTGGAAGAAATACAATTTTATTTATAAAAATATATGCTATTAATTTGGTAAAAATCTTTTCTGTATGTAAGCTCTAAATAGCTATTTAGTAATGTAAGGATCTGAGCATAAAAAAGAAGCACTTGTTGATAGTCTGTTTTACATAAGAATAAGATTTTCAAATATCCAGCTGTAGTCTTCTGTGTAATTTCCCTCCACAGAATGGTACAATTCCTCTTGCCAGATGGAAAGGCAGGTAAAAATATATTGGGTTATGAGTCAAATTCACCATTCTCTTGATATCACTGCAGCTTTATTTGCAGATAGCAGAGTAAATCTTTTCCCAATTGTTTCCACTCAGGGTTTCTCTTGCTGCTTTCCACTAGGGGAAGAATTGGCAGCAACCAATAAATTCACTTGATTTGACCTTCCTTTGTCAGAGACACACACACAAACCCCAAAACCAAATAGACAAAAAGGAATTCTTGTTGCTGGAAATTTAATAAAATCCCCCTTAATTCTATTGAGGAACTGTGTTTTCCTGATCGAGGGTATCATCCATTTAATATTGATTACTGTGGTGGTTGGTGGTTTTCTAAAGTGAAGTTAAAATGTGTGATATTTAGTGGTTTAAAATACTACAGAAACAGCATTTTTTTTTTTTTTTGCCTGTTTTCAATACTTTCCCCCCCACCATTTCTATCATTTGGTCAAATTCCACCATTAGTTCTATTTCATATGCCTTGTTTTCTACTGATTCATGCTGAGTCCAGTCCTTGAGTTTTCAGTTTAAGAGAAGACTTTGACATGCTAATGCATGTTACTCCATTACCTATGATGTTTGGAGGAGAGTTGCAGCAAAATGTATCATGTAGATGTTGGTGGCTTTAGCAACTAATTCTCTTCTTATTTGACTGCCTGAAAATTTTAGCTTGCCTCTGTAGGGACAGGTTCATGCCCTCAGCTGGTTCTCAAAGAGCTGGATCATTAGGTTTCTAAGGAGAACAATAAAATAAAACTCCTACTTCAACATTTATGAGTACATTTATGTTTTAAATGTACTCATTTTCTGCTCTACATGTAGTAATTATTGTCAGATCTTTCAAGGATTTGAGATATTTTTTTCTTTTAATTCGTGTTTCTAGCATCAATCATTTTTTCTTAAATTGCAGCTTTCATTTAAACAATATGTCTAATATCAAAGCTTCAGAACATGACCCAAATGCACTCTAATGGCTTAAACCCTCAGAAGGCACTTGAAGCATTTGAGATCTGAAATCTGAAGAACAGTAAAATTTGTGTTTTGGCAGTATTGTATGTCACTCTTGGCCTTTTTGTTGATTTTTTTTTTTGTTCTGTGGTAGGCTCCCTTTGTCTGCTTTGGTATATTCAGTATATGATATATAAAGTTCATGAGGCCCTCTGGGATCTTTCAGAGTTTCAGGCTCTCTGTAAGTGAAGCTATATTTTTGTAAGCATCGTTACTTCCAAACATTACCTTTTATTCAGGAAATTGCCCAGTTTTGAAGAAATAAATGTGTCCCTGTCTCTCGTGCCCAATTGGTTTATGTTTGTATGCATGCTGGATGTAGACTAACATCTTTTTGGTTTCCTATTTAAAAAACATATGGTGCTGGATTTTCTTTCGAAAGAAGTGAATCAAAACATCTTGTTTTTAAAAATTGTTCCTCCAGTGCCACGGCCATGCCATTCAGTGACTGGCATTTGAGTAATCTGTTTAGCTCAGTGCACATTATACAAGTGAAGCAGTGGACCAGGGCAGGCTGCCCAAGCCTTTCACAGATCCCATGCCAGTGCGACCTGTTTTGAATTCCAGTGGTCAGGATACATTTGTTTTAAGGCAAACCTCTTTCTGTAAAATGCTAGTAATTTTTGGTGCAAAGTGTTGCTCTAATCCCAGTTGTCTAGGGATGTACAGTTAAGGTAATGCTTCTACGTGCTATTATTATTAAAATAGAATAGCACAGCTGAAAAGAATAGACAAGTTCACATGTTCTTTAGGTCTGAAATAGACCCATAAAGATTTAAGCTGAATATAAGCTGAAGACACTTGTTCTGCCTTTAGTTAGTTAGGTACTGAGTTTGGACTGAGATGAAATTAGGGGTGGCAGTGATGCTAATGTTTGCTCATACCAGAAAAAGAGAAACAAGCATAGACTGTGCCCCATGGAAAAGTTACTGGGAGGAAGAGAGGAAGGGAGGTTATGACTGCCATAAAATTGCTTTATTATTGAGTCTTATTTTTTCTTACCCAGCAAAGTTGTAGCTTTAGTTTCTGTGCTTCTTCTTGGAAAGGAGGAGGTCAAAGGGCTTTGTGGATTGGGCTGGCTTACATCTTGCCTAGGGCTAGCTTTAAAGCAGAAGTGCACATACCTGCATAGCCAATGCTTTGTCTTAGTCTCAGACAGGGTCAGAATAGGTTGCAAAGATTTTCAATTTGAGATTGTCTTTTTTAACCCCAGTTCAAGCTGTTGAAAATGATGTGGCTCTGCTGCGTTGCATCTTTCAGAGTGTGCAGTGAAGGCACCAGGGAATGCTGCTCTGTGGCCAGGACTAGAGCTCAGTTTAGAGTTGGGGATGCTGAGTAACATAAGTCTCACAAGCCAGAATCGGTATGAGCAGCTCTTCTTGTAAAGCACCAGCCCAGTGGGAGAGGTGTTTGCAGTTAGACCATCCCCTGGCATTGCTGCTTTGAGAAAATGAAAAAGGAGACTGGAGAATTTCTTGCAAGACAGCCAATGGAGAGTCTTTAGTTTCCAGAAAACACTTGTCGGGGGCTGCTGACAGTGGAGACCAGCTTCTTTTCGCCATATGGCTCTACCAGCCAGTCTTGCCTAACCTGCATGAACCAAATAGCCCCATCACTACAGTCTGTTCTTTCTGTCCAGGTAAAATGCAGGGGTCTCCACAACACATAAATACATCCAGTTTGATTACCGTGGTCACTACCTCTGTTAACCGTTAATAAGATTATTCTGATATTTCATGTTGCTGGGGTTGGATTATAAACTGTCGTTGTTCATGGGAGCTGTAATTAATCTCACAAATCAGAAATTGGCATGTATAGGATAGTATCTGTGAATTACTCTGCAGGCAGGGAGGAAAAATAACACAGATTTCCAGTAGTGTATGAAGTTGGTTGGCCTTTACTACTGCTTTGGTTAAAGATAAATTGTTCACTTTATAGAAGGAAAATAACTGATGGCTTTTCTGGCTACTCATCCTGCTGTCATCAGAAAAAAATCCTTCAGCTGAGTTGTGACTGACAAAACCAGATATTTCAGGGAGTTCTGTTTAAGAATTCTACTATATACTGCTCTATTGTAACTGATTAAATTCAATGTGTGCTGTGTTACAGTAACAACCCTCTACATCACTATTATTATTGCTGACTACTGCTACTGCAGTCAGCTTTGGACAATTAACTATGGAGCAGAAGGGAGAAAAGTGATATTTCCTTTGTGGAAGGGGAATATTTAAGGAGATTTTTTTTTTAAAAAAAGATTTAAGAGTAAGCACTCCTACAAAACTTTATGGAGGACAAAACCTTTTCAAGGTGAGTGTCTTCAAGAAAACAAATGTTGCTAGTACAGTTTTTTATGAACTTGGTATCTAGAACGAAGAATTTGATGTATTTTGTTATTTTTGCCTTCATGAAACACAAACACTGGTTAGTTTTAGTATATGCAAACATTTGAGAAATAAATGGTCTCAGAGTGATTTTAATTTTTTGGTGTTTCTTAGGGGACCTTGGCTACTCTAGGAGATACAGATCATCCTTAAAAATGGTTTCTCAAAACGTTATGTGTCATTATTGGTCCTTTATGCTGGAAAAGAGCTGAGGAGGAAAGTCAAAGGGTTTGTGACGTGCCCCCATTCATGCTGAACATTTTAGCATCATAGACAGAGGAAGTTTGTTAGTTGTCTGGAAAGGGGAGAAGGGAAATAACTGAAAAGAGGAACTTGTAGCAGTATTGCTGTGCCCTTAATCAAAACCTTTTATTAAAAAAAAAGTTTTTGCTGTATAAAGCCATCAGTTTTCAGTTGTTTCATCAGCAAGTTGGTTCTTTTTATTAGTTTTCAATTGAGGGTAAGATCAATCAATCAATCTATATGATAGACTATTGGATGGCTACATCTGGAGATGTATTGTTTCTGAACTTCTTTGTACAGCTTCCCCTTTCTCCTGTGGTTTCCACCAAGGATAAAATAGATACTTAACCTTCTCTAGCAGAAGTGCATAAATATATTCTAGTAAAAAAGCTTCATGAAATTCTTTCCCTGAATCATTCATGGTACCACTGTATTGAGTATCTAGCAAGATTTTTCTACATTATTTCATTAGAGAGAAGGGAGAATTGGTTCGTTTTCCTCAACTGATTATCAGAGCAAATGAGGTTTGTCTGGCTAAAGTTTAGAGAGAATGGAGTTATATTGTAAAAAGAATTATGATTTAGTTGCAGACACTGATATCAATACACAGAACTGGTATTTCATTATGAACTGCTAGACTTTAAATAATCAGTAATGGAAACTCCACTTGTGAGAAAAACAAGCAAAAATTGTTGTGGGCCACAGATATATTGAGTTTTGAGACAGAGAAGGTGGTTTCTTCTCATTTGAAAGTGATCAGTAAAAATGAGATGATTTCAAAGGAACCCCAGCTCTTTCTGCACGTAGTAAATTTTGCATGTTCATATAAATTCTGACCTTTTTTTGAGATTTGTGACAGGGAAAAATCTATGGTGAGCTTATTAAATGGTATTGGATGTCCCCCAAAACTCACCTTCTCCATTTTTGTTGGGTTTGCTTTTTTTTTTTTTTTTTTTGTTTTTAAATAAAGCTGTATCTTCCTGAAATGACACCAATTAGTGAGGCATAAAGCATCAGTTCTCAGTAAATGATAAATAGCACTTATTAGCACTTATGCCTTTTAAATGACTGAAAATATTTTTTTCTGTTTTAATTTAAGGAAAAATCCTTTTAGATGGAAATGTGTGATTATTTCACCTGATCTATACTTAATATGTTTGTATATTATTAATATCCATCATTTTCTGAGATACTTGATTAAATGTAGTCTGAACTTTATTAAAATGGATTTTTTTGAAAGCTATAAAATAACTTTGTAATTAAATCCAGTGGGAAGTATATATAGGAATTATTTCAGAATAGTTTTCTCTTGAATTATCAGGACACTACAAATAAAATAAAGCATTAGGATACTGCCTGTCAAAAGAACTATTTCCCTTACTATTTTACTATGTGGAAAATTCAAAATGTATGTGGAATGGGAGGTGAGTTGGAATTTAACCAACAATGTATTTCTTTACTGAGTTTAACTGATATAACGCATCTTGCACTGCAGGCTTTCCTTTTTTTAGCTAGGCAGAGAAAGTGTTCAAGGAGAATTTACAATGAAAATAGTTTTTCAATAGAATCTGTATTAAGTTTGGCATTTTAAAAAAATATCAGGTTGAATGATTTGAAGGTGATACTGATTTTATTGACAGTTAACTGAAAATATTGGCTATTATAGAGTTGTTTTCTGTTGAAAACCAGGTTCGTAATACTCCATTGAGTGTTGTGTGGCTTTAAAATGGTTGCGTTGATGTTGCTGCTTAGTGCAGCCAACTGATGACATAATTTTGATGAGGACTGAGCAAAGACTGAAGGGAGTCTGTGTGTCTCCTGTCAGGGCTTGTGCTATCCAAGTCAATACATTGTGGAGGATCTAGCTTTCATTTGAAGGGAAAGCAGTTTTCTAAGGCAGATCCATCCAAAATACCTGTTTTCCTTATTATCAGTGCACAAGTTCAATGTATATAGTAATCCAAACATTTAGTTTTTTTCAAAGTGTGAATTCAAAAAACCAGGTTTTTTGAATCTGAAATTCTTTTCAGTAGATCTAAAATTCATGTGATTTTTCAAGGCTGTTGAAAATCCCTTCATTATTCTCAATTCTTAACTCTCAGATAAAATAATACCCATTGTGCAGAGTAGATCTGAGCTTATAATTCACATCTGATAGGCCATTAGTATGGTAGTTAGTAACTGGTACAAGAGTTGTTAAAGTTGAAATAAACGTCTGGTTTAATCAATTTGTCATTAAGGAAGTGCAAGTGTAGAGGTAGCAATGGGAAAAGAAAATACCAGTGTGAGAGCTCACAGCTCTCTCTGAGCTATCGACACATAGCTAAGTTTGAAATTGGAATAGTGCCTCTTTATCTTGCTTGGTATGGATTGCTCAGTGCTCACCTTGCATGAAATTGCCACGCCCTGTTTTTATTTTAAAATCTGTTTTCAAAACCTTACAAATAAGTAAAAGAAATGAAGCTACATAGTGATGAAAACCCCGCTGATAGATATATCCATCAACTTCAGCTTGTGATATTTATATATTTTATTTACTAAGAAAGGGAAGAAAACAATTTTTTATTGAGCAATAAGGAAAGGCTAGGTCAGGTGGGTACTAGAGGCACTATTTGATAGAAATCTCCTGGTGATGGAAAGATTGCTTTTCTTCTCCTCTTATGGTCTCTAATAGATGAAATATGCATCTTCCCACTGCCATTTTCATTTTCTGTTTTCTCTTTCAGTCAACTGCATACCTTTACATATAGATGAAAATTTAGCTGGAGTAGTTCTATTTCTGGTTTCAAAGTTAAGACATTTTGTTTCACATTGTTGCCAGTTATTAGTTTTAAATTGCTTCAGTAGTTGCCAAGAGTATTAGAAGAATGCACACAAAAGATTAAAGCTTTGCACAGACAGAACTAAGAAATGTGTTTTGGAATTAAGACATGGGAGTGAGAAATACATTAGTCCTCATTTCTTTTTCCATGAAGCTTCTGATAATTACGTAGACTATGCACATCAATTACACAGTGCTAAATTGTGCTTGAGGAATCCTCATCCTGAGGAGCCTGCCAACAAACCTGCATTCTGCTGCAGCTGCATGTGCAGACATCTGACAGTCTAGCAGGTTTTCTTATATATTGAGTCTTCTTTCCTTCCCAGCTCTATCTCTGCACTTGTTGCAGCAGAGCCCATGGTCTCGTGTGTCCCCACGTCCCAAGTACAGGCAGTGCTAGAGAAGCTTTCTGTACCACTTCTCCATTAATGATGGGTAATTGAAATGAAATGTTAATTCCATTCTTGTAGTTGGCTAGATAAGGGGACTGCATACAACATTTTAGAGTTGCTTAGAAAACTTTAGATATCTGAGTTGTACTTAAACAATTAACATAAGGCAAAATAGAAGGCTGTGAAAATGATGCTGCTTCAGAAATGTGGTTGAAGTCCTGTCCTTTAGTTGGTCACTGAAATCTGGTGTGGTTCCCTGTACTGATATTCTTCCTTGCTGCAGCTTTGTCTATTTAAGAGGAATATTTGTTTCACTCCTGTTGAAAAATCAGGAGGTGGACTACCTGGGATAATGAATTCTGCAGGCTGAACATACATAAGCACATATGCCTACAGGAACATCCTTTTTTTTTCTTTGCCTTCATTTGTAGCCTGCATTATCATGTGAATAACATGAAATAATAAAAACTTGAAAAGACAGTAAGTTACAATAAACATTACTGAAAAGTATCTGTAATATTTTACCTCTTATAATGTAAACTCACAACATTTGACACAAAAGTATCTGTAATATTTTACCTCTTATAATGTAAACTCACAACATTTAACACAAAAAGTAAATTCTTCATCGCATGCAAGGTATTTTCAGGGAATGATAACTGATAAGGCAACAAGAAATAACATAGGACCAATTCTGTCTGTACTTAATAATGTCTTAATATTAGAAATGCTCCTTTGTTCTTTTCTTCTTTTGTACTGAATGATCACCACTAGAAAATATAAAATATAAATTAAGCTGCACAACCTTTGCATGCTTTGAGCTTTCTATTTTTTTTCTTGTGGATGTATTGAAAAGTAAGTGGTATTTATCTAGCTGCCTAGATAATGGGGCTTGGGAGCTTGATTACAAGGCCATAAATCAATCCAAGAACCTGATGATATCCTCAGCTTCAGCAGTGAAGTCTGAGTGGCTTAGATTATCACTTCAGAAGGATTGACTTAAAGATTTAGTTCTCCATCTCTATCTATTATTTTTATATTACACAAAAAAGGAATTTTTCAGCAATTTAAGAAAAGAACAAAGTACTAGAAGGCAGAGAGAAAACTTAGCTAGGAAAGCTGTTTTAAATAGTGTCAGGAGTCTGATTTGGAATCAAAGCAAACTTACAATCACATTTGAAAATTTGATCCTCCACAATGCTTTTTTTTTCAGTGTTGCACCGAGCAAAGATAAATTTAGGAATACTGGATTACAGCAGGAGGCCAAAGGGAGAGCAGAGAGATTGGCACACCAACAGACGGAATGTGTCAAAAAGGGCTCATTGTCCTGGAAGAAAAGATTTTGGGCTGCTCACAGAGAAGTGATAAGAATTAAAGGGTAAAGGAACAGTCAGATATGCTGAAAGAGATTTAATAAATCAGATTTCATAAAGAAGACTTAAAAAAAAATTTGTCCTGGAAATGAGTTCTTACAAGATCCATAAGGAGATAAGGGCAGCAATTACTTTCTAACAGCTGCTACAAAATCTAATCTTGTTCTTGTTTAGGTCATTTTATCCTCTCTTACGTAGAGTCTTGATTTAATCACAGATTTGGGCCCTGATTCAGATAAATATTTTAATACATGATAACACCTTGTTTCTTAGGTTTGAGAGGGGATATTCCCTTGGTTTGGTGAGAATTGGGAACAGATCGTTTAGTTCTGCCTTCCCCTGCTCGTGGGAGGCTAATTGTAAATTGTCATGTATGGGATAGCAGCAAGAGTTTCATAAAACAAATCCACAAAGTTTGTTTCACTCCTGATACTTTGCTTCTCTTCATTCATTCATTTCCCTTCTCTTTATTATGTTTTTTGTTGTTTTCTGTACTTGGTAAAGTAAGGGGAATTTTTTTGAGGAAAGGTAAAGTTGAAGGTGACAAATGGTAATTGTAAGAAATGAAAAATGTGTAAATCAATCCTTCATGTTGAACAGAAGGATTGCCTCCTCTATATTTATGAATAAAAGAACAGGTAGTAGCACATCTAAACAGATGAACAGCTCCACTGCTGTTCAGTGCCAACCACATATAAGTTAAATAACTCTGAGATTCATAAGTGGGAATTATGTAAATCCATTATTTGTGAAAGATGCTTTTTTATTTTGTTTATTTTTAAAATTTATTTAAGAAAATGCATTTTTGTTGAAGTGTACTTTAGTGGTTTTTTTCCCCTTTTATTTTCTATTTATTTATACCACCCTGATGTGTATAAAATTAAATGCATTTTCCACCTTGTTTTTTGGGTGGAAGAAGGAAAAAAAACTTCATGATGTTTTTGTTTTCTTAATGCTCTTGTCTTTTTGTCATTGACTTTCATGAAACATTTCCTGTACCATTACTTTATTGCTTTTGCTATTTCATTTTTGGAAAATAGCTAAATATGTGACTTAATAAGTGGTTTGACATTTGCCCTTCAGAAGCTTTGATTAGAGCTTTCTCTGTGCTCAGTTTTGTAGAGTTGCACTGGCCTGTTTTTCATTGTCTGCTCAATGTTCTTAGAATATTTTTATGTGGTTGTAGTTCTGATGTCATTACAGGCTGTTTTTAGACTTAGTTGTTATGCCATAGGAGGTTGATTCTTTACACTGAAATATTTGAACCTATGCATACTCTGTATGTCCTCAGCCTTTGACAATTTCCTCAACCTAAGAATCTCCTGTGTCTTGTTTTTATTATGTTTTTATCAAATGAAATTTTCTGCAACAGGTGTCATTTAAGTACTGGCCTTAAAATAAACTGCTATAAATATTCAGTAAACAGTACTTTTTTCATTGGGAAAAGAAAGAATGAAAGAAATGGTGACTAATGTGGCCTTTTTTATAAACATGGTAGAAGTTCAGATTCAATTATTCCAGTTATATATAGGCCTAGAAATGGAAAAAGAGCATTGAATAGTACAACCCAAAGATGATTCTAATACATCTTCTTCCTTCATAGTGGATATATTGAGCTATATTCCAGATATATCCAGCTTTATGTATTTCTAAATAATGTATCATATTTGATATTCTGCATGCTCATAATACAGTCAATTGTCATACATTCTCTTAACACACTGTAATGAAAACTACCAGGAAGCATTTTGTGTGAACATTGTCTTCTGCAAATTGCAGTCATAGCTAAAATTTGTGAATACTCCTTACAGAAAATTCCGCTTCCTAATTCCAGAATCCAGACCTGATTATCAAAATTTTCTTCTGTATGGCAGTAGGTCATATGGTGCACATGTTTTTAAAACAGAACATCTCACAATAGTTCTTACCTGTTTCTTGTGAGGTGTTTGTCAATTTAATATTTTGCCTTTTGAATGTGTGCTCCTTCTTATGAATAGTATGAATATTATGAATCAAAGAATCCAAGATTGCTTATAAAACATTCTGCCACTTCAGAATTGATGTGGTGTTCAAGACACTTCTCCAAAGTCACTCCTGAAGTAGAACTTTGAAATCAGAGGGTCGTTCCAGTTATATTTTCTTCAAAAATCCAGAAGGGAAACTTAGAATGATCAGAGAGTGAATTATTTGGATTTTTTTCCACTCTGATAGTCCCAAAAGAGGATTTGCCTCAGAGTGCATCTATCCACTGTGCTCTCAGTTGATTTCTTTCTCTTAGTTATGGAAAATGTAACAAGTACGTTGTTTTTCTGACATGATGGACCATTTCAGTCACCAGAATTATTTTTCAATTGACATTAAAGTATTTTGCATTTCTAAGTTATGGGTAATGTTGCAAATTATAGCATTACTTCTGCATAACTTAGAAACCCAATCAGAAAACAAGTGAGAGAAAAGACCTTAGGAATTTGAAAACAACCAAGGATAGGATTGTATTTTAAATATTTAAAAAATCACTCTCATAATGCAGACTATATATGTACACATAACTGACAAATACTGTAACTGAATCTTTCCTCTTAAATACTGATTTTGGTATTATCTCTCAGTTAAAAAATATTTCATAATATTAAAACCATTGGCTAAATTATTGGACTGAGGGAGTTTATTATTCTTTGACTTAAGCAAAATGACTGGGGACAGATTTTCATGCTGGCACGCAGAACAAATTTAATTCAAACTGAGATGAAAGGCGGTTAATGTAATTGTAGCCTATTATCCTATGCAGGCTAGAGTTAAGAAGCAAACCAACAGACAGTCAGAAAATGATGGATAGAAAATAGAAACGCTCAAGGCTGGTGAAATAGAGACTTGTGAAGGGATTATGCCGTAACTGTTCCCACACAATCTCTGCATCAGTAATATCCCACCTCTACTGTATGTTTGGATTACTAAACGGGATTTTTGTATGCCTCCTGCATTCTCTTTATTTCTCTCTGACGTCAAAAAAGGTCTTAGTTTAGTAAATTTCATGACTTTGTAATAAGGACTTTTTTTTTTCCTTAATCTACCACCTTCATCAGTCCTGGGGATGCCGTAAAGATTCAGTTTCCTTTTCTTTCTAAGCACTTTTTTCTTTGTTATCACACAGAGTGATAGGAAAGTGGTTGGCTGCATAACTAGTTGATCTTTGACCCTAAGCACATCTAAAGAACTAGCAAAAAGGTGTTATTTTTATTAGCATATTTAGTTAAAAAGCAGTAAATAATCAGCTCAGGTTTTTTGACTGTACGCGTGTCTGGTTTTTTTGCATGCCGCTTTGGATGGAGCATATTTTAGGTGATCAGATGAGTTTTTTAGGACTGCATTCTGACAGTTTACCTATTTTTCTTTATTCCCATTTCATTTTTCAGTAGCACAAATACTTTTTGAATACCTACGTATTTTGCACTGCAGTCTTTTAAAAATTGAAAAGACATGTCTTGATCTCATCAGAATCCGTACAAAAAGGTGCTAAGTTGTACTTTGAAGCATGTTAATTACAAAAATATTTCAATGGGTTTGTCACCCTTGGCATAGCTCACAAAGCAAAGAAGGAACATTTTTTCCTCTAAAGTAACTGATCATACCTAATGTAATACATGTGTCTCAGGTAATTCTAGCAATAACTAGTTCAAGCATCAAGTTTGATGCTTGCAAAGTACAGGAGATCAATTACTGATCAGAAGTCCCACTAAAGCTGCTGCCTTATGGCCTCTTTGCTGAGGGATTGTGTCTTTGAGGTACATGGGATGGAATGATAAAATAGCTTTTAGAGCAGTGTAGGAGTTGGATTTCCCAGTCACTCCCAGCTGGAATGCAGGATTTCCCTCATCCATTGTGAGTTGTATCACCAGAGATCTTACAGTAGCTAAATAATTGATTTTCTTTTCTCCTTCTGACATTGTTTAGGATAAGATTTTGTGCATTTGAAAAATGCTGTATTCTATGAATTGCCCTTTGGGAAGTCATTGGGATTACTTAAAGACTCTGTTCAGTGCTGTTCTCACCCAGGAGCAAGGACTGCTTTCCATGGCAGTCCTGTGCAGCCTGCCCATCAAACCCCATATAAACACAGTCTGAACGGATCAGGGCTGACAGAGCAAATCTCCTGTTATGAAATACTTCTCAGTCCCCTGCCATGAGGCTATTGTGTCATTTTGGTCAACTTTTTTTCCTTTTACAGCCGTTCCTTTTAAATTTTCTTCTTAAGGGCCCGATAACTTTTCAAGGAGAGCCGACCAAGACTGGAGGTGTGGACAGATACATAATTGTTGCTGCAACATAGACAATAACAGTTATTTACACTTCTTTGGCACTTCATAAAGAAGTATCAGTATCATCTCTGCTCCAGGAAATTCACGAGGTCATGTGCTATAATAGGCTAATGGGGATTTGGGCTCTTCACAGGCAAGAGACCAGGGAAAAGCAGATGTGTGTGTCTAACTTGATCCTTTCTCCAGCCACCCAGACACTTTTCTGTGTTTTATTCTTATTAGATATTTCTCTATCTCTTGGATTGATATCTTTTTTAATAAAGTCAAATAAAATATGGTGCAGGTTAGATGGGGTTGATAGCCTAGATATTAAAAAGGACTTAAAAAAAGGCCAGATATGCCCATAATGGAACAATGGTGGGCAATAACACATGAATTTCATTGACTGCCATGCAGAGGTGGGGTAAAGAAAACTCTTGCAGGCAGAAGAAGAGCTTACCAGAGCAACATATTGGATAGATGTATAGATAGTGGAATGATCTGATGGACAAAAATATGGTATTAAAGACCTGCAGGTCAAGAAGGAAGCTACGAGTCTGGAAACTGTGATGGCTCCATGTTTGCTTTCTCATCATTCTCTGGGAATTTCTGTCAATGCCATAGGAAACAAGTATGGGAAGTAAATATTCTGGACAGAGTTTTGGAGTATCTCGTCAGAAACACCTACGTCATCTAAGAATAGTGAAAGTCACTTGAAAATGTCATGTAATGGCTAGAGTTTTGGCTTCCTAAAAGTAAGAATGATAGCTTGCCAATTGCAGTATATATTGTACTTAAACATCTGTGATATTTGTGCTTCATGTTTATATTGTAACTTGTCATTAGCACTGTAGAAGTTGTTGCAAGTAGAGCAATAATCCAAATAATATGACTATTTTCTAAAATTCCCTAATACTGTATAGCTGACAGCCTCGAGAAAGCCATGACACTCTGATTTATTCATACCTTTGTCTTCATTTTGCATTTAGTATTCTTGAACATCCATATATAAGCAGCATTTGGCCATTGCTCAGCTGCAATCTCCACTCCAAGATGTATGATGTGCTTTCCTTCTGAATTGTTATTTTTGTCTTGGCTTAGTCAGAATTTCCCTTATTTTTGGAAATATTAATTGCCATATTGTGATAAATTGTAGTCTTAAATGACAAGAAAATGACCAAAGTTACCATACGTAATTTGAAGTAGAAAGACAAAAAGTAACTTGCCTGTCTTTGTACCATTTTCTGGAAATTAGAGTGTCTGTATGGCATCCTGAAATACGTATTTCTGAAATTGCCTTTTCCTTAAATTGCCTCAAAATTACAGTCTTATATAGATAGTGATTTTGTTAAAAATACCCAACACAACCAAAACAAACAAACAAAACTCATCCCAGAATCGTTAAAACAAAGCAAAATGAATGCAAGGAAGATCAAATGTAGACAGATGAGAACTCTATAGCACTCTGTAATACCATAGCATTGAACTTTCTGCACTGAGATTTTAACTGAGTAGTTCTGTAACTGAGCAGTTCTTTGCAATAATTCCCCTCAGAGACTGACCATGCATTAAATTCAACAGTAATAAAATAGCCATATTATAAACCATAGATTAAATTCAACAATAATAAATGAGTCATATTATAATGCACATTTTTAAAAAACAAGCCATAAACTGTTTAATAGTTAAATATACTTACCACAAATACACTTAATAAATGGTAAAATTTTACAATTCAGTAATGACTAATGAAAATGCAGTAAACCACTTGGGATTTAGTGTGTGTGTGTGCATATATATATTCTTTTTCATGTGGTCTACTTGATGAAACCATTTACAATGCATTTGCTCTGACTGTCAGGGCCTGTTAAAATATTTGATGTTCTGAAGTGGGGCCTCTCCTGCTCTTTGTGAGAAATGGTTTCTAAATAACAGCAATATACAAACACTCTTGGAAAGTGCCAAAACATCACAAGCAGTGAGTAGCTGATCACAGAATCACAGACTGGGTCAGAGCCATCCCAGAGCACAGGGCATAGGATTGTGTCCAGATGGTTCTGGAATATCTCCAGATATTCCAGAGTGACTTGCATATATTTATTTCATATGGTCTTAAGGATCCCTTCCAACCCAAACCATTCTATGACTCTGTGAATATTCTGTTGCTGATATTAGGTTAACTTTTAACGCATTTCATCAATATTTATCTTTTAAAAGAATGAGATGTGAATTTTGTGAAGTGTTCACTGATTTTTGCAAAGTAAAAGTTTAAGAGGAGCTGCATTTCAGTTTAAGCAGTAATAAATTTTCATAGTTATTTTACCATTGCTTCTTACCTAATTCTTCTCTCTAAAGGGAAAGAAGTAGTTGAGAAACCTATGCTAATGTTTCTTGGAGTTGTGGTTCAGTTCAGTGTAAACATAGCCTGTTCTTTTGAGCTATGGGATATTCTAACATTTACTTTCTAAGGGCTCAAGTATTGTCTGAAATATCTGATGTAGGTCAAAATGTGAGAGAAGAAATGTGTGTATTTCTTTTCCCTGCCTTTGAAAGAACAGTGACTGATAAGAGGGAAGTTTGCTTTTCCAAGTTCACCGTTTTGCATATATTCAGGTTTGTGCATGACTGCCAAAAACATGGCCATTTGTAGAGAAAGGAGAGTACCAGAGGTAAAGGACAAGGCCATGGACATGAGATTTTTCTTGTTCAGAGTAAGCAGCATCAAATGATTTGCATATAAAATCCATTTAGTGCCTTAAGATTAACAGGGAGTTATTGAACTAGTTCCAAATGATGGCTGTAGGTAATTTTATTCTTGTATAGAAGTAGTAAATAGAATCCAGAATTTATTAGAAAACTCTTATTTTATTTCTTAACCTTTTTTTTCTCCTAATTATATAAGTGACACCTGTTTGAAAGCCTATTTTGTTCTGGAGTGCAATGGATTTTGTGATTTGAAATATTACTTCAAAGAGTATACAAGAACTCTATAATATTAATTATTCTTGATCTTGTAGGGAAGAAGTATTTGAATAGCATGAGGGGTCTGGAAATGGAAAACTTGCTTATGAAGCTAGAATGTTGGACTTCTTTATTTTGGTGAGATCAGCCTAGATTAAAAAAAAAAAAAAAGTATTGCTGGCCTAGGCCTTTTTCATGAATTATATGAGGAGGAGACAAATTAATCTACAGAAAAAAAACATTGTCTCAAGACATCATTATATGCACTTACAAGAAAAAAACAAATAAATCATTTCCCCACATTATTAAAAAGTTCTAACTGGAAACATAAATCCTAGTACCTTTTACCCTTTTAGGTTATCATTATCTTAAGAGGTAGGCTGATAATTCTTTATATCTGAAGTTACTCATGACTGGAAGGATCTTGGCAGTGTGAGAAGTGAAAGTGTCCAATTTTTACATTAGAACCAAAGATCTGAGAGGTCTATTCACATACTGTGGTATTAATGGATAGCATTGGGACAACGTAGTGCCGAGTACAATGTCAATGCAGTCAAGAAGCAGACCTTTATCTGTAAGAGAGATAAATTTGCATTTGTAGGTTAAAAGTTTGTGCATTTCACATATTTCACTTCAGCAAAATAAAGATTATATTACAGGATAAAAAAATGCAATAATAATTAGCAATTGAGCCTATTCTCTGAAAATCACAAAGCAGTCATTAACAGTGCTGGCAGTACCTATTTTTCATTGAATATGTCATCTGAGCTCAGCAATTGCATCTAAATCTTAGCACTTCTGGGGAAGGATGGTGCTGTTTGAGTCTTTTAAACATGCTTGAACTCCCAAAACGTGAGCCTGGCTGCTGTATTGCAGCTGCTGGTTGTGAGGTCACTCCCTTTCCTTGCTGCTGACCACGTCTGTTGTGGATGGTCAGAAGATGTGGTTGCTCTTGGGCATTTCTATGTCAAAGGTATGGATGCCAAGCAGGCCTAAGTCAAGACCTAAGTCTTGACCAGGCCTAAGTGTGAATTGGGCTTTCAGGTACCAGTCACTCACTGCTCTGGCCCGGTTACCAACCTCAGCTGTTCTTGGGTTACTGCTTTCGCCTGTGAGTCACCACTCTTGAGCTGAGAATCTGCAGTTTCTGTGGCATCACTTCCAGAATGTTACAAACTACAGCCAGTTACATCTATTGACTGCAGTTAAGCACATACCTCAGCTTATTTTCTCATTGTTGGAAATGCACTGTAAGAGTAGGATGAATTTCGAGAAGGGATAACCAACAGGCAGCATAAAAACCTGTGTGTGAATCTGTGCTGAGCTCACTGTTACTATGGTGTTATTAATAGAGTATCTGCAAAAGCTGTTTGAGCTTCTGTTGCAAGGTGTCCCAAATAACCAGATTTTGTTATGTTAAATAGTATTCCACTGTTCAAAACCCCCATAGCATCTTACCAGTGTGGAACCAGGAAAGCAGAATAAAACCAGGAGCATGTTGTGCAAGATCAGGAACTGGGGACAAAGGGATCAAAAGCTGGAATCAGTGATGGAGGACAGCAACACCAGGACCACTGGTTTGAAAGGGAACAGCATGAGGAGTAAAGGCTAGGACAGAGTTGAGCAGTAGTCCTGGAAGCTGTTCTGACTCATCCAAAAGCTGGGGCAAGTCATCAGTCAGGGACCAGGGATACTCTGCTAAAGCAGACTGTCAGTCTTAATATATTGGGAACCTCTTGCAGATACAATGCTGGGAACCTGGGCAAAATCCCAGGCCTGTTTATGACCAGCTGTAGATCAGACAGGTGACAACTCTTCCCCAGACACTGTGGAAATGATCTGTTAATTTGCAAGGACAAAATATGAGGTAAGGGTCATAAATACCTATATCATATAATATGCTATAACTGTATAGTTGACAAGCCTTGGTCTGGGCCAGAACAAGGTAAAACTGTGTCAGCAGGGAACCAGTTGAATAAAAGAATATTGTCTGTTAGAGTGGCCTTCCCTGAGAATTTGGTATTAAAAACAGACTCAGCTAAAGGAAAGTCCAGCTGTACTTAGGTTAGTTTTCCCCTGTTCCTTTTTTTTGCTTCGCTTTTAATTGAAAGGAAAGATTTACCAATTAGTGGCAGTGGCAGAACTGCAGAAATTTTTGCCTTCGCCATCAAAGGTTAAATGAACAGTTATAGGAAGGTTTCCACGTGATCAAATCACTTGTCTAGAAAGCTGTTGATCTAGGTTGGTGTTATGTAGACAGCTTTCCTCAGGTGAGAAGCTTGAAGGTGTGCCCTTCCTTATGGGACATACCAGTAAGAACAATAAAATTAGGCATATATATGTTCCCCTGCTGTCAGTTCCTTAGCTTTCTGAAGCCTGCAAGATGCAGAGCACAGCACCATACATATTGCTAAGCTTCAACAAAAGGTTGTTTGTAAACTCTGTCTTACAAAGAAGCCTTTCATTCATTAAAAAAACCCCCAAACCCGGCAGTCTTACTGTAAACATATACTCATTTACATGCATCTATTTTATTTAAAGAGGAAGCGAGAAATTATCATTCATTTGATCAGAAACGTGAGAAAAATTATTTTTTAATGCATTTGTCAATAACTTCTATTTTGAACTTCCTGAAAATATGGGAAGATAAAAAGAGAGAAAATGCTTCAGTTTTGAAAGGATAATTGAGGGAGAGGTTGGGAAATAAGTGCTAATAGCAGGCCATGCAAAGGTCAGTGAGCTTGATGAATTGAATACTTTTGTATTGGAACAAACCATAGAACTTGTGTGTAACCTAATAGGAGCCTTCCTCCATTTGTCCTTGTAAATGGGAGCTGTGTCTTTGGAGCCCTGCCAGAGTGGAACTGCTCATTCATTATGACCACTTAAAGCAAATGATCATGGCCCTATGGCACATAAAATAATGAGTGTAGCTCCCATTTCTCAGATATGAGGCATATATTATGCTTCACATATGGTCCAATGTGTGCTGGCTTTTGGAAAAGGTACAAAAATTACTACAATGAGTAAAGCTCGTAAGGAAACAATTCAGCGAATAGGAAATTTTGTGATTGGAACCATAATCAGTGACTAATGCAGAGCAATATGTATGCTAATAAAATAGGAGGATTAAAAGACAAAACTAAATTTAATCGAAACCCAGCATACATGCTCGTGTGAATAATTTCAGATGTATTCTTAATCCTATTAGTTTCATTTTTTCCCTCCACTGAAAACCAAGTGTTTAAGTAGTATCTTCCATTTAAATTAAAACAGACTTCCCTAACTAGTAAGAACTCCACCTCCTGTTATTCCTGATACACATTATGAAAGTGTTCTGCATGAAGGGCCTGGCAACAAATGGCGTAATAAAGCAGCTGTTTTAATGAGGTGGCATTAAAAGAACACAGATAACAGGTTAATCTCATGCCCCTTCAGTTACTGGGGTTCCTCTGTGCCTGCAGCAGTGGATGGACCCAGCGAGGATTTTCCCTCTTTGCTGTACAGGTGCTGTCCATGGAGAGCTCCCTCCTCCTCCTCACATCCCATGAGGATGGGCCTTTGATCCTGTGCTCAGACAGGGCCGGGTGTCTGTGAGCTTCTCTGGGATAACACCCACCAGGGCAAGCACAGGCTGGCACTGGGCTCTCTCCTGCCCAAAATCACCCCCTCCTTCAGTACTTTCATGAAGCTCCCAATGCAGAGAGTATAATATTTATGATAATACATCAGAATACTTCGCAGTGGTGTAATTCATGGTTCTTTTTTTATTATGAATATTTTATCATTCCATCGCACACGATGCTGAAACAACTGAAACAGCTGTGAAATTGCATTGCTGTTTTCTTTTCAAGATATTTGAAGGTCACTTCTATAATTGTTAGGGAATTGGTAATTATTTGGATTTGTATGAATGCTTATGAATACTTGTTGCAGAACACTTAGAACCTAGTAATTCTTGTATTAACCATTCTTTTGTATGTTCTTGTAAGTTGTGGAGCCTGTGACATATTAGATGGAGCTTATAGATATTTTTATTTCATGTATTCATGTTTGGGTTTTTTCTGTGATATAAATAGAAATAAAAATGCCAGAAAAGTGTATGTGATGCTGGAAATCCCTGGGTTCTGGTGCTTTATTGATCCACAGGAGATGGTTGCATCTGATTAGAAGGGCAGCTGAATGGAGAAGGGAAGCTGTATGGAAACAGCTGTCTTTTTTCATTAAGATTTTCAAGATTAAAAAAAAAAAAAAAGAGCTTTTAGTCTCACGGTCAAAGCACCACAGGTGAGTGCTGTGGCTGGGCAAGAGTTCAGAATGGAATTTGTTTATTTTCTCCCCATGGAAAGGTTATTGTTACTGGGAGTTGGATATTGCTCTTCCATGTCATACACAGCTCAGTGCCATTAGCAGTGAGCAGCAGGGGAAGTTTCTTACCTTCATCCTCAGACTCTAAATACAGATTTATTTTTTATTTTTTTTCATCAGTTATAAACCCCCAGCATATTCTGAATACTGCCTATATTTAATGTTCTACTTTGCATTTGAAACAATGCAAGAGAAAAAATACTCCTCTTACAATAACCTCTATCATGTTCTTATAATTTGCTACATGATATACTGTCTCATTTATGTGGCAGTCTTAGATACAAGAAAAGAGAATTCTTTTACACTCTTGATTTGAAAATGGTCCTTTTCCCTTAGCTCTTTTCAGAATTCCAAACCTAAAGGCCCTTTCAGACATTAATATATTTTTTATTGTTTCAGTAGCAAGCTGTTCTTTGAAGAAATTTGTTAGTGTTTTGTGATGTTAGTGTTATTTAGTAATAACACTGGTCTGCCTGACAAATCCTGTGTCAGGCAGACCAGTGTTACTACTTGAGAGATTTTCTCCTTTCCAAGTACATGCAAGAGAGTTACTTCAGGATCAGACTCTTTTCTAAATGCTGTGGGCAGGACTGTAGGGCCAGAGTGTCTTTGTGAACAAGACCACAAATGATGTTCTGCAGTTAGACTTGAAGCATAGGGGGGTTTGTTTCCTTGGAGATTAATTATTAAAATTATTATATTAAAACAAGTGTTGAATTTCTGCATAGTCGACCCTGCAAAGAGCTCTCATGCTAATGTGGGATCAGGAGTGCGCAAGGGCAGAGTCCAGAACATCTCTTTTCTACTTTTTCATTTTATGGCTAGTGCTGATTATTTTCTTTATGGTATTATAACAAAGGGTCAAGGAGATTCTCTTCTTTAATTTTTATTAAAGAATGAGTATGTTAGGAATCACCAGTTAGAAACTCTTGAGGAAACCAGCAGAAGTACAAACATTAAAATATTTTAAAGTCTGAAACTTGTTAAGTGATATGACATCCAAGTTAGAAGGTGTTTTTTATAGTACTCACAAATAAAATCAAAAATATCTCCTTCTAAATTAAGTTTGTTAGAATAAAGTAATGAAAAGATAGTCCAAGATATTAAATGATTCAGATTTCCTCTGGGAAAATATTTGTATGAAATTTAATAGGCAGTGATTAGCTTTCTCTTTGTTTTGTGAATCTTTCTGTATATTTAAGAGAAAACTGCAATCTTGCTGGAGACTTCCATGAAATAGCCAAGGAAACCTAAAGCAAATTAATCATTTTCTATTAAGGTATTTGGCATTTTTAGAGTAATGTTATATAACTGAATTTGAACAGAATTTCTGTAGGATATTTCATCTCTCTGGAAATAGCTATGTATCTTATCAATAAGAAAGCTATTTCTCCAGCTCTTAGCATGTACTCGTCTTGTCAGCACTATCAGTACATCATACTCAGTTTAAATTTCACCTGGTGCCCTGGGTGGTCAATGAAGAGGAGCAATTGCCTCTGAAGTTCATGGAAGTTAAGGAGCTGAGACGCTGCTGTGCCACAGCTCTGGCTGCAATTCCTGGCTCCGGAGCCAGTTGCTGTGGCCTGGCTGCAGCTGCACAGCTTAGGACAAGCCTCTGTAGGACAGACAGCACAGCTCTGCATCCCCTTGGTGGTGCTGTGGAAATGTGATAACTATTTTATGCTTAAGGATGCTTTGGGAGTTTGTTTTTGCTTTGGGTGTTTGTTTTTTTTTTTCCCCCCGTTGTTGTTACTGAGTTCTTTTTGTGTTCATTTGAAGAGTTAGTAGTGTTTCAGGGCTGTGCATGTTAGGGGGGGACATCCTTGGGAACACTTTCTGCAGTCAGTTATCCCTCTCATGGGTGCTCATCTGTTGGCTTAGGGAGGGCCACATCAAAACCAAAAGAGGGAATGGCTCAGGGGACAGGGATAAGGAGATCCAGTGCTTGGGGTGGCTGCCTGGCCCTCCTTTTCTCATTAGTGCAGAGAGACCAGAATTCCTGCCCTGAGTCCTACATCAGGCCCTGACTTCAGGCAGGTGACTGTAGTTCTTTATTCAAGAGTCTGGTCACTCTGGGTTTCTTATATGACAGAGAGGTGTCTCCAGAAAGTAGCACACCCTCATTAAGAACTCTATGAAATACTCCTTATTTGCATGTATTTGTGTTGCTAGTACTGAAACTCACGCTCTTTTAATAAATATTCTAGCTGCATTTTTATTAAAACTATACTGTGTTTAATGGGAATGTTTGGTTTTGTCTTTTTTTCCCCCTGCAGCTGTGACTCTGAAAATAGGTATCTTGGAAATCCACTTAGGGGAACATGCTACTGTGAGTACTTGTATTTTTAATGCTACATACTGAAATGTTGATTATGTATTATATGATAATTTCATTTCTTTGGAAAAACAAAATAAGTTTCCGGAGATTTTCCAAAATTAAGCACATCGATATTTTGTCTGAAAAATGAAATGCCCCACTGGGCTTCTCTTACTTTGCCCACAAGAGCACAAAGTCTACTAAAAGTTGATTCCTTACATCTAGCTTAGGGGGACTGACCAAGCCATGGGGTTATTCTCTGTATCTCATAATATGTGAATGAAAGGAGTAGTAATTGTGTCAATGCTTTAAAGACAGAATTTGTGGTGGAGAAATGCAAACAGTATAAACAGCACTATTCCCTGGGACATGCTGAGTGGTTTAGCCAGTCTGCCTCCCAGGGACATGAGACACAGCTGCTCTCCACGGTATCATAAAAGGAGGCTGTGTGTTGTCTCCGTGTTCTTAATGTTGTACAAAAGGTGCCTCTGGCAAGTTTACTCTGAAGCGTTGCAGTTTTGATAGTCATAGTGAAGGACCTGAAGGGATGAGAATGCTTATTAGCCGTGTGCAGAAATCCCTTAGTGAGCTGTGCCAATTTTACTATGCCAATATCAAGTTCAATAGTATTTTTAATCATCATAAAAACAGATGGGATGTCGGAGAACACTGCTTTAACTTCTGTGACTTTTGCACGTACCTGCTCCGTGTCAGACAATTGGATCCATTTGTCTGCTGTTTCTAACATCATCCCTGCCTCAAACTTGCATTTATACATAAAGACATATGTCTGAACATACTTATAACATCTCTTCTGACTTTTGGCCTTGTTTCTTAGCATTTCATTTTACAACATACACAAAAGCTTTATTTTAGAGTCTCTTTAAGGCATCATTTACCTAATAAAGGAATGTTTATTTTCTTTGCTAATCTGTCTTTCTTACCTTAAATGGTTTGCATCTGCAAGGTATGTTTTATAGAACAAAATAGTAAATTACTTACTATATTACAGATGTTGATATATCTCTAGGCCTAAAACATTTATTCCTCTTGCCAGCTATTAAAGAACGTTGGTGTGGGGTTTTTTGATTTTTTCTCTCACACAACATAAGTTCAAATGTAATACTTTAAGCTGGAACATAAATTTTAAATGTTGTAGACCAAGTTGAAAATGCTCCCTAAAACTGCATCTTAAAGATACTCTTGATCAATAAATTCAGTTCCATTTGTTGTCTTTTTTGCATAAGAAAAGTGTCTTACTTTAAAACAGAAATATCAGTATTTTGAAGAATAAATTTTTGTATCTATATAATTATTAAGTAAATACTTTTTTTAGGTTGAGAATGAGTACGTGAATTGTTCATACTTTGAAGACAGTGCTATATAGACTGTTTTGGATATGTGTGTCAACGTTTGTTTTGTCCTTTAAAAATAAATTTTATTAAATTTAAGAGCTTCAAAAGAAATGACAGTAATGAGATTTGTAGACCTCAGGCACCTCCATGAAAAACCTTATTTTTTTTGCTATCATGTTTCAGGCTGGGTCTATAAATCATGTTGGAGACAAATTGTACTATATTCAAGATGCCCTTTCACCTTTAACTCACTACTGTTATTTGTCTTCTGTCAGATTTCAAAATATTTTAAAGATCTTGTTGTTTTGAAATGATAAATTTTCTTTTAATACCTCCGGTCATTTAAAGTCTCACATAGAAACAATTCTCGGAGTTATTTTATCCTAGTAATAGGGAGCCTGCACTAATAAAAAATAACGAAATTCTATATTTCTGCATCGTAATGGGAAGTAATCTGTTAAATCATGGATAACTGACTGACCTAAGATTTCAATGACAATTTTTTACCAGCACAGTCCCTTTCCTGCTAAATCATGTATTAAAAATATATATACATCATGAAGAGATGCTCCAATTTCTTACCTATATAAGGATTCTAAAATATGGCCATACCATGTTTCAGTTTTTACAAGACAGACGTTTGGGTGGTATTTTTCCTGTGCTTGTTTCACTCCTCATTAAGAAAATTTCTCTTTAGACACTTACAATGTCACTTTACTTTTCCTTGAAGTGAAGACTTCTTATTTTTTATAATGCATGGATATTATTGCTCTAGAGGGGGAAAAATTAAATTGTATGTACTTACGAGCAGCGTAAGATCGTGAGAAATAAAAATTCTAGGCACATCTCTTTCTATAACTTAGAATCAAAATCAGTATCAAAAAACCAGATAATAATTTGCTGTATGGTTAGGATCTTCTTCAGGAAAACTTTTAGTCACATACTTGAGTTTAGCCATCTTCAAAATGACCAGTTTGAAGCATTTAAATTTTGCCTTTTTTTCCACTTGTGTAAATCGTGCCCTAAATCAGAATGCCCTTCTAAGCAAAACTTCAGGATTCAATCCCAAGTGTCTGGATAACTTTTGTGTGATACTGGATGACCTTGATTTCTCCTTAGCAGCAGGATGTGGACTGAGGAATGCTTGTTGCCTTAGAGGAACTTTCTGCAGCTTGAGATATTGTGAATATTCACTGCCCTATAAAAGTTCAGCTGGTTTCATCTCCTCCAGCTCTCCACCCACCTTACCTAGTTCTTGCCTAGTCCTCTGCTCCCTCTTGCCTGTTGTGGCCATCCTCAAGCCTAGGAAGGGGGAAACAGTCTGGTGTTGATGTAGGTACTGATATTGACATCAATACATTGTTTAAGAGAATAAATGAAAACAGTGTTTGCCACTGGGAGAGCACGACTTGTTTTGCTCTCCTCCTTATTTGTTTCCTTTCATAGTGAAGTAGGAGAGTAAACAGAATATTAATGCTGTACATGGATGGTGTTGTGATTGAAGAAGTGATCTGAGCACAGATAAAAACACAGGAAGATTACAGATGGGTCTGGCATGATGAAAAAGAATGAGATTTATATAGGAGGTAACACACTGAAACATTGCAAGGACTTAATCTAAATACAGATCCTATGCCAAAAGGATAAACAGAGGGAGCAGTAAAGCCATCAAATCCTAGAGATCAGAGGAAGAGTGCGTTAAACATCAGATTTCATTCTCATATGGCATTTCCAAACATGGCAGCAATGGGCAAGAGTAGTTTTTCTGCTTTAAATTATGAAAACTTAATAGAAATAGAGTAAGAAATGTGTAATGGAGCACGCAGCAGTGTATTTTCCAGATTGTGTGAAAATCATCATACGTGGCTTTTTAAAAATTATTTTAATATCATTCTTTGTGACTGAATTGTGTTATTGAAAACACACAACTTCTTTGAGAGTAAGAGAATGAGAACAAGCCTCATAGATACATAAATTAGAAAAGTACTGAATGTATAAGAATGTGCGAGCAGCTGCATGATGATCTATCTATTCTAGCACCCTGTTGTCAGTGGTGGCTGAATGCCAGGGGAAGAATAAATGGACAAACGTACAGTAGTGATTCTCTCTTTACATCCAACAATTTGCAGCTTAGAACTTCATGAGAGGAAGGATTTCTTGAGCTAGAAGTGTTTAATGTGCTGTTGCTTAGGAATATCAGAGGAGATCTTATGAAAGATTTCTAATACATACTAAAAACAACATTAAATGCAAAAGAAAGCTCTGTGATTTTAGAAGCTACAGTTTTGTTTGCCCATGTAAATATCTTTGTTCGCTGAGGACAAGCCTGCCTCTGGATTGTCTCTGTATTTGTGGTAGGGAGGCTCTGTATCCCTAGGCCTTTCTGTTGGGAGCCAATCTTGCTGTGAATGATCGGAAGCTGATTCAATCCATATAAATGAATCCTGAGTGGAGGCCAGAGATGGTTTTGCAGCTGACTTATGCATGTACACAAGCCATAAATATAACATTTTGTCGTGATGCATTTGTATTGGCTGTTGTTTTTGCTCCTTGGTGTCTGGGCCGGCGTGATGAACAGCAGTGACACCTCGATAGCAAAGTGTGCATCCAAATGGCTGGATTAGTTCTTCACACATCAGCATTAGGAGTACATTGCTGTCGGAATCAGAGCTCCTGGGTGCAAGGGAACACGGAGGAAAACCAGATGGTTTTAGACAGATTGGGAGGAATCACTGGGACAAATGCCACTTCTGTGATCTTCACTTGGGTTGTATACAGACACAGAGCTTTAAATCATAAATGAAGAGGTGGTTAATGCAGTGTTCCAGAGAAAATGAAAGTTTAAATTTACAATTCATGATGTGTTACAATACAAGGTTTGAATTATGGGCTTGCTAACAATCACTTGTTTTGAGAGAATGTGATGCTTTCCACAATAAACCTCTCTTAGATAGCCATATTTCTAAGGTCAAAAACTTTCCAAAATGTCTGGCTTATGTACATTATTTTGAGTTCCAATGCAACATATCAAGCAAGAAGTACATCTGATTCTAATACTGCTACCTGCAGGAGCATGAAAGCTTACAACAAATCAGTCCTGTGAGTGTAAATCACATTGTTTGCCTGCATATAGTTGGAATTTCCATCATGAGCTGAGCACTCAAGATTTACCCACTTGTCCACTAAGAAAATTCCTAGCTAAGACAATGAAGTTCAAAAAATGCACATGGATTTGCTGCGGTGCGTCAGCCCATTTTGGACTGTACATCAGAGAGGACATCTAGTGGGTGGATTTCCCCGCCTTGGGTTCTGCCTCCGAGGGCAGATCCGAGGAGGAGACATGGGTTTTCCCTCTCCACCCACTGGGTGTCACTCCAAAGCTCATCTCCTCCCTGATTCCAGAACCCTCTTAGCCCCTAAGTCACTCATTGGCTAAGTCAATTTATGTTTAATAATAAGTTCATTGATTAAGCAATTAATGTCTAGAAAATTCTGTTCTGTTGTGTCCCTCATTGGCTGATTTAAATAAGTTCCTCCTCTTGTATGTTATGATTGGTTATGTGTCACTCCTTATCATTTCCTTATTGGTTGTATCCTTGTACCTCCCATTCTCCTCCCCCTGTATAACGTTCCCCTGTAACGGCCAGTCGGCGCCATTCCATCGCCACTCCTGAGCCTTTCCATAAGACTGCACCCCCGGGTTTTGCCCGGGGCAGAATGGCTCCCTGGGTTCCCTGTGCAGGTCACGTCCTGGCAGGACTCAGAGGATTCCAGCTCTCCGGTCACGTCCGGGGGCTGAGGCCATTCTATTAAGGCCAGGCTTTAGGTTGCTCCCTTCATGCCTTCCTGTTTCCCATGCTTGGGGCAGGGAAATAAAGACACGGATTAAGCAAAGAGAGCGCCTCCTTCGTCTTTCATCTCCGTTGCCGCAGCCCAACTTATCTGGCGAGTGTCCGTGTGGGAGGACAGAAACTATGTCGCCTACCAGGCTCACCGGGCTGCCTGGGTAGCCGCGGCAGGGATTTACAAACATTAGTTTTTTATTCTCTTTTATCCTTAAAAAAAATTTGTTTAGAAGCATTTTTGGTTATTTCTGGGTACCTACCATCATTAACAGTGACGAGAGGGAACAAGTAGCTTCTCCATTTGGTCCTTCAGACAGGTTGTTCTTTTAAAACAGGCAGCAGTAGTGAGTTACAGGGCAGCACACTCTGGAGTGGGAAACTTTCAGGCATTCCAGAACATTTCCTCAGCAATGGACAGCCAGAATGTAGTCACAATGCAATAAAATTGCAACAAACGAACAATTTTAATTAATCTAGTGCTCATCAACCGTACAGACGGTTTTGTGGGCCTGTGACTATCTGTGAACTCAAACAAAAATCAGGTGAAGCTTGCCTTTTGCATTATATATATATATATATATATATATATATACACACACACACACTCACATATATATAGATATATATGGATTTTAGATCCAGTGTAACACTACAGAGTTTCCCATGCTGCAGAGCAGGCCAGCTTTTGGAGATTAGAACCTGACCTTTGAGAAGGATTAGAGAAACCCAAACTTAAGAGGTCACGAGGGATGGGTCATTTGCGAAGAGAATTAAACCAGGGAGGGACTGAATGACTTGCAGCTTTTTGTGGAATTAAAACTTATTTATTGATCATATGCCTCTGATCCAGATATTTGTTGGATTCACAGCCTTTAAAAAAGAGGAGGCCTGTACAACAAAAGGCTGAAAGAATGTACACATTTTATTTTAACCGTTTTCGAGGTGTTTCCTTCCAGAGCTCTTCCTAATTTTTCTCTCACCTCAGTGTTCTGTGAAATGTCATTTGTGGATGGCGTCACATAGGGACTGATCAGCCACTCTCGAATATTTTGGGATGAAGCATGCAAGGAAGGAAGGAAGGTGGTGGGCCCATCTGCAGAATCCTTAGGGGTCAGGAGTACACATTACACTGGCACCTCTGAGTTTTCTAGTCAGCCTCCTGGGCATATAGGGAGGAACTAGAAAGCCAGAGAACACATTTGAAAGTTCAGTTTATATATCAAAAACCCCAACATTATTACTAGGAGGAAAACAATAGTTGTAGTTTTTTTGTTGGTTTGTTTCCTTTTTCTTTCTTTCCTTTTTTTTTTTTTTTTTTTTTTTTTTAATTTTTTTTTTATAAATTTTTTTTTTTTTTTTTNTTTTTTTTTTTTTAAATTCTTAATGGATAAATGTTATTAGTTGCTCTTTTTCTGCTTAAAGTTAAACCATAGGAAAAAATATGTGATCTACTCAACATTTTGCAACGACTTTTTTGGGATTGACCTGAATAATTGGTTTATGGCTTTGCTATTCCATTCTAAACTCTGAGCCATAAAATCATTATAGCTTATAAGACTGTTGCTTCTTTCCTTGGTATAAATACAGACAGGATAGCAATAAGCAATTCCCTTAGTATGTCAGCAGCTCACAAAGATGAAGAATGATACTTTCATGTGCAAAATTGGTGAGAAACTATGAAATGTACATTCAGTAAAAACTCTCAAGATAATATCTGGTGTCTGTGCAGGGAGCTGGGGACAAAGAAGCAAATTTTGCTTCTGGCTGAAGAGCCTGGTAAGGATTCTAGTCCAGTCCTGAAGCTATATTAGCCCCACTGCTGCTGACACACCAGGATTTCAAAAAGGGAAAAGTAAAGAAAAGTGCTAGTCCTTGCCTATGCTCCATAAAATTTCTTGTAGTAAATTTGTATTTTTATTTAAAACTTTTAAACCATATTGTTATGCAGTATATGTGGTGCCTGAAAAAAAAAAAAAGTCTAGCACTTAATTCTTTTATCTGCTTTATTTAAGCTTACTTGCTAAAAATTAAGAAGCTTAATTACTTTTTCATATCTGGTCTTTGGACTGAAGACTTTGTTAGTCCTGACTTCCTTTTATTTTTTGCTGTAGTAGTAACTAGAGAGATGGTTTCACAGAGGGCAGACAATTAAATGTAGATAATTAATGACAACTTCCATTGACTTTTTAGAAATATCAGCTCAATATTGTCTCAGAGCAACAGGATCAGATAGGTCTGATAGTTCATCCCACCTGTTTCCTTATCACTGGAATGTATTTTCTTTCTTTCTTTTCTGTGTGTATTCATAGTCAAAGTTCTAATGTAAGCCAATTTTTAGTAAAATTTATTATGTTACCAATGTTAAACTTAATAAAAAGGAGAATTAAAACTGTTAAAGGAAATCTCTTTAAATACTATGCCAAATTTTATTTTGTGGTCAAGCTGCCTTGTGATAACATGGCAAAATGGAGAGGCAGAAACTTTGATCATCCTCTTCACAGAACAGTGGACATAAGCAGAGAAAAGCAACCTCTGTGGAAGGAATTGTTCTTGGGGAAAATGGGGGATGGGTCTGGAATGAATCTTGGCTCTGGTTGCACTCAGTTGGTGAGTGGAACACTGGGATCTACCACAAATCACTTCTTGGGCTGCTTGGAAATTAATTTTGTGAATGGAATCTTTCTGCTTCCTTTTCCCCATCGTCCTCCAGCTGTTGTGTCCCATGTCGGGTGCCACCACTGAAGAGCTGCTGCCCTGGGTCCCAGGCAGGGGATCTCAGCAGGGTGAGCTCGGAGCCTGTTCCAAGGTGGGCCTGTTGTCAGTGCTGGGGGTGTCAGGGCTGCCCACCAAAGACACTGCACAGAGCTGTACTGGGCCACAGCCACGATGGCTTCCTTATTTCTCATATTAAACGAACATGAAATTGCTTTTTCCTGGTTGTTTTTTTTTCTGTTTCCCCCCTTAAAATGATTTTTCAGGTTTTTCCTTTTACAATTTCTGTGAGATTTTCAGATCTCACAGCAGACGAACACAACTACAAGATGGTTGTGTGCTAGTCAAAAATTACAGGTATGGCTTGAGAGCTGTTGAGTCGTGTGATATAACCTGTCAGCAAGGTGATACAGTGTGAATTCGAAGCACTCTGAATGTGTGTAGGCAAACATGCATGTTTATGGACTTAGAACATGACCTCTTTTATCAATAAAATTGTAAAGAAATAATTGTAAAGTCAAACATGTACTAGAGGTACCATAAAGCACTAGGTGGCAGACTTGTTATACTTAGAGAAATTAAACTCAAGAGCATTCCAAGGAGAATGTTTTAGAAGATAAATGGCAAGTAGCACTATAAGTAAAACTGTTAGCAGGGATTTTCCAGATATTTAAAAATTATGTTGAAACTTAAAGGGCATAAACAATAAATTTTAGCTCTTGAAAATGCATTTGCTTTAGCCGAGTTGGGAGATGGGTACCAGCAGCTACCAGCTTTGCTACTGATTTGAACAATTCGTGTTTCCTTTTGGGACAGCATTAATTTAAACTAAATGCATATTGTAATTGTAAAACTGTCATGCTTGACTTAAAATATTGAGTTCCACCAATTATATCTAACACTGATTGACTTTGATACAGACTGAAAACAATCTATATTATTTATAAATACGAAACAGTAATGACTGACATTGTCTTTTGAACATATGGACTTATACAAAAAAAATTCTATTTAAAATGAAATCTTCTTAGTGTTTAAAGAGTCTAGTGGAACAGATTATAGTTTAAATCAGACAGTTCTAAGATGGTTTGAGAAAAGATTGGCCTCAGCAAACCTACAACTCAGAACTTATAAAGAGCAACAGACAAACAGAGTCTTTGCCCTGAGCTAAAATAACTGCACAAACCAACTGTCGCCTTCCAGAGAATTAAAACAATAACCACACCAAGAATCTGAAGCTCCTAATAAAGTATTATGATCTCACCCCAGGCTCTGTGTACTCATTTGCCAAATGCTGGGTTGGCTTGCAGCTTTGTTGGGCAGGCTAATGAAATGGATCTGCTGCCAATCACTTTCAGCTTTTACTTTCAGCTTTACCATGTATATATTTATTTCTCTTTTTTAAAATGATTATTATTTTTTTTTAATATTGTGGATTTTCTTTGCTTAAAAAGCCAGACTTTATTTTTGAAATGAAGATTATTTGCTTTCTCTGGTAGCTTCTGCTTATATATGAGTGAATTTACCTGCTGGCATCTTCTTACAGATACTGTTTAATGCCTTTTGCCAAAGACGAAGTCAATTTAGTGATTATTCATGTAGATGGGCTCCTCTATCTCAAGAAATAGAACAAATTAACCCTGGAGAAACTAACTTTCTAACTGCTAAAAAGAAGAAAAAACCCCATACCTTATATTGCATGCAGATAGAAGTCTGAATTATATGACTATTCCTCAGGTGCCATAATTATTTTTTATATTATCTTTATAATATTTTTCTTGCAATGTGATATATTATTACAGTAAAATAGTTATTAGTATAAAATATGAGTATAGAACTTGATGAGGCAAGCGTGGGTGAGACCTCATTCAGAAGACATCCTTTGGTTTGTAGGGACTTTAGCCCATGTGTGAAGCAGTGTCTTAAACGAGAAGGAAACCAATGCAAGTATCGACAGATACACAGCATTTCATTTTGTGGATATATTGAACTTGGGTTCATAGGGATGGATACTTTTTGAATCCTTCAATGTGCTCTGTGTGTGTGATTCCTGAACATGTCCCAGGAGACAGGAGCTGTCACTCCTCGGACACCTGGGGGCCTTGGAGCTCCTCAAGACTGGAGCTGTAAGAGCCAAATGCCAGAGGAAAGGATCCCTCAGAGTCCCTTTGCTTTACCTTCTGACAGTCAAGGGAAAACTCTTGTGGTGCTTTTGCAGTTGCATTGCTTCCCAAGCTGGCTTCCCAGGGAAAAGAGAATTCTTGATCAGTGGGACTTCAAGGGAAGATCTATAGTGAAATCTTGAAACAGCTGAAATAGGAAAAAACACACCCTGACTTCAGTATCTTGTGGTATGTGGGAGGTTTTGTGTTGGTTCCTTTGAGAGTTCTTGGTGAAACCAGTGTGTTATTCCATGTCAGCTGGGGTGCTTTTCTCCACTGGCAAACGTGAAGCACTGGAGGATAGTTGTTGAGCCTCTTCCATTAATGCAAATATTCTGTAATGTGAGTTCCACTGTTCAGGTGTGGGTCCTGAACCACCTAATCCTGGCATGTGTTTGTACCAAGAGAGTAGTCAGGGGTGTTTTCAGCTTTAGAATTAGTATTGTGAGGCCCTTACAGAGTATTTGAGGGACTCTTGTAGGATCATTTAAGTAAATTGGGGGTCATTTCTATCTCAGGAGGATGATAAAACCTTGATAAAACTTGAGGAAAACTTAAACTGGGTTAAATGTGGACATTGTCAAATTCAACTTTCTGACTTGATAACTCTGCTCCATTTCAGCATATTTCAAAGTAGCCTATGAGCCCTTGATACTAATTTATTGTCACTTTTTCTTAGCTTGAATTGTGAATATTATTTTAAAATATGTTCCAGGAATATAACCCACTGACAGCAAAGTGTAATTTGGTAGTCACTTGATATAAAGGGTAATGCTGACATGAAATGGAAGAGCAAACTGTGTGAGGTCAAAAAGCAGCAGTGTACACTACAAAATAGATACAACAGCAAACTAGACATTAAGGGAAAGTTGAAAAATGTATCTGTCAAAGAGTATGAAGATACACTGGTAAAGAAGTAATATATATGTATTTGATTTGTCTTTTTATGTTATGGGGAAATAAATGTACTTTACTGTGTTAGCCCCTTAAGGAAATGCCATGGCCATCAGAATAATTTTGTAAAAATGACAAGCTATGGAAAATGTGGGAAGAAAAGTCTTAAAAGGGCAACAATATCACTTTTATTTTTTCATCAATGATATGAGAATTTTAGATTTCTACTTCTGTTGAGTAGAAATACATACTGCTCCTGTAAGTGTTTTTGAAAATGTGGCCAGACGGATTTTAAAGTGTTAGAGCCTTTCCTGGTGTTAGGAACAGCTGATGAAAGAGAACGTGGAGAGGTCATTGCTAGAATGAACAACAGACTAAATGGTGGAAAGAGAAAAATGAAAACATTCTAAGGAAGGCAGTGTATGACTACATCATGCGAATGTGTCACTTCATGTCTGTTGGCAAGGATTGCCTACCACAGCCTCTGTCTGTGAAGGTCGGTTGTAGATGATATGAACAATCACTGCTTTTCAAATACCAAGAACAAGCAGACTGTCAGTATTTGCTACAGTTTGCTGTTCCTTTTAACATGCTAATTCAGTTCTCAGAGAATCTGTGTCAAAGAGTTTGTGCTTGATATCTATCAAAAAGTAATGGATATGTCTCGGTTGGTCTGTATTAAGCTAATCATCTGAAGAAAACCAACCAAAACAATAAAAGAAGAGATTTATTCTATTTGCACATTTTGGTTTGCAGTGCTTTCTTTCCATGGCCAAAAAAAAAAAAAAGTCATGAATTAATGAAAGCACAGCTGTATTTAGTTCCTGGTTTACAGAAAAAAACCCAAAACACTAGGAAAATATAATATTTCTTTTAATGTCTGGCAGCTGTTTCAGATGGAAATTGAGTTTCCAAGTCACTTTCAGAAAGGAGTCAGTGAGCCCTGCCATGGTGGCCAATGTTCCCTCTCTGAGGCAAAGAATAAATCTCCTCTGAAGGATGGGTGACTGCGCTGGGGTTGAGGGAAACAACCTTTGGAGCTCCATTTTTCCTTCCTTCATTATTTCAATTTGCTTATTTTAACCGAACTGTTTATTATTTTATGTACCTGACTGCCAGTCCTACAAATCAAATTTGTAGCAAGTGGGGGAATGTTTATTTTTTCTGGAGTTTTTCACTCTGTATTTTATTCCATACTAGGGTTGGGATATTTCCTCCTATCTGTTTTAAAGGCTGTGTAAAATGGATTAGGCAATATAACAGATATGTAATTTCATTTGTGAATGTTTGGAATTTTAATATTCCATCAATATTTTTTGCTGAGTTGCCACTCAGTTCTTAGCATGAGAAATGTTATTATTGAGTGAGAATGTTACTATTGAAATCAACAGATTTTACTCTAAAAATACCTGATGGTGTTTTAAAGGAAAAAGTGCTTGTGTTACATCTTCTCTTCAAAGTTATAATGCAAAAGTTTTCTGCATGGAGATGTAGCATATATTTATTAGAGTACAAGTACCTGTTGCAGTTTGTGACTTTAAAACAGAGGACACTGCTCAGTGAGGTATATGACATAATTTCTATCCAATATGAAGTGCAATTTTCCTGAAAGTGGTCTGGATTTATTTGCTATGAGAGATTTTACTTCTCAGAACTAACAATTTAACATGGTTTGAGAAACAGGGTAGAACACAGCAAAGTGGAAACATCTCAGCTTCAAGTTACATTGTGCAGTTTGTGCAAGTCATGTGGAGTCAGGCAGCATGGGGTGTGTTCTGACATTGGGGCTGTAGATTTAGGGTTTCTTAAGCCAAATTCAACTAAATAAAGAGACAAGGGAAGGAAGAGAATTTTGAAAAGTTGAGATATTGCAGGAGCACCTATTTATGCGTGTATATTTATAGACCGTTTATAAAGTGCGTGTTCTGTCTCCTGGAAAGGCCTGAGTAACAAAGGTTGCTTCTTGAATTGTTAATATCTGTGTTTAGTTATTTGAGAACCAGGATGAAAGCTCTCCTAATAAAGATGTAGGAGTTATTTTCTGATTAACTTCTGGCTCTTCCCAATTTATTGCAAAGCTTGAGCATGTACATGTATAAAAGCATAAACAGTTTTAAAATTGCATTTATACTTTTGCCATGCCCATATTTTTGGCATTGATCCATGTATAAATGAAACCTCTTAAAAAATTTATTTCAAAAAGTCAATGAAGTAGTTTTTTAGGGATTATACGATAAACTGAAAGTTATAAGAGCAAGATTTAAAATAACATGAAAATCTGACTGCTTCAATTTACTACTTTCATAGACAAGAAACATCCCTCTTTGGCAATAATACATGAACTCAAACAATAATTTAACATTGTTGTCTCTTAGATGTGCCACTTCTGTTGTCAGAACAAGGAGATCAGAGATCTCTTCAGTGTGTAGAGACTATATAATGAAAGCAGTAAATTAGAATCAGGTTAGTGAGTATTGATGCTGGTATACTGAAAAATGATGCTGCATGTTAGAGTTGTAATATTAAGATGAGTGTTACAAAGGTGGTGATGCATTTAGATCACTGTGAAAAAAAAGTCATGGAGAGAGATGTTTGAATTTCTTCCATAATAATTTTAATGAGTTTTTTTTCTTGGTTTCTTGTTAGTATTTTTTTCCCACTCTTCTAACACTTCAAGAATACTACAAGAGTTAAGGGATTACAAACACTGTCCCGCGTGACAAAACAAAAGTCTATTTACTGAGCACTCCTTTCTGTTAAGTAATAACACACTTCTGACAAGGCTGTGCCATGAGTTTTTAAATGCTCCATCATTGGAGACATCTAGACCTTTTCCTACAACTGATGTTTAAATACCTGCTTATTAGTGCACTCCCTTTTCTTTGTTGCTGCTTCTTTTGCTAATATTTTGCTCGTAATTCCCTAGCCATTATTGGTTTCCACACTTTGTTTCTAGACCATGTTCTTGAGGAGAGCTTGAAAAGGGTCTGCAGCTGTACACAGAAAACCCGTTAGTTGTTCCAGTGTTTTCAGTTAGGAATTTGATGAAATATCTAGGAAAAATAGTGATGTTTGACTGTGGTCTGTGGTTTAAAAACCTCAGGAACATCATCTCGAGCTTGCATGCTTAAAAGGCCCCAGGTAACTCTATCTGTACCTCAGTTTTTATATCTCAGCAACAAGTCCAGCCTTGTTTACCATGACATTTTCATACCTACATTTTTATTTCCGTGACAGTTATGGCGAGATGTGTCTCACCTAATGAGCTTTGTAAAACTTAAGTGTCCAGACTTAATTAACCTTGCAGGTCTTTCTATTTTCAGTAAAGAGAATCAAGGTTTACCCTTCTGAACACGATGCATTTCTGTCATCCACTGGAAGTTTTAGTCAATACAGAGGAGGCTGAGACAATTGGCAACATTTAGTTGAATAAATTTCTAATACAGGTCAGATTTTTCTGGCCCTCCTTTAGGATCAAAACTGACAACTTATTAGACCTTCCCAAACAGCAGCTGAGAATTTAATAAGATAAAAGATTTCTGTTTAAAATAAAACTTAGTTACCTGACTTGCTGATTATGACACTAATCCCTCTGTCTTTTTGTGGGCTTTTTAGCCCAGTACATTTTTCTAAAGTGCAGTAAAAGAAGCAATGAATTGCCATTGCTGTATGTTTTTAAAGACTTTGAACTTATGTGAAATTCATTCTTGCATGCTCTTTCTTGAAATGGAAAAAGGCATATAAATAGTAAGTGCTGGGGTATTTTGAAGCTCATTGCACTCTGATTACATATAACAAAATGCAAGTTTTTAGTAAAGACTTCACAGTAAATGCGTTTTTGTTTTATCACAATGGACAAGTAATGTCAGACACCAACATATTCAATATAACAATGACAGTGAGGCAGTGGATGACTGCTATGTACAGATGACAGAGGATTGAATCAGGCAGCTGCTCTGAAAGTTCAGAATAATTATCCTGACTGAAAATAGGTCTGGTGGTAGCCCCCAACTTTGATGTAATACAAGGAGAATTTCATTTGGTCACAAATGAATATGATTTATAGCATTTGATAATGGTGCTTGGTTTCAAAAGCAGCATTTGTACTGATAGAGAGGAATATGAATAGTTCTGTTCTCAACAAACTCTTGCTGGAAATAGAGACCAATCACAAGAAAGAGTAGGAGAGAGACAAACTGCCTGTGCAGTGAAGAGGTGAGACTATGAATTTTAGAATCAGCATGAATAGACAGATCCTTAAATAGAAAAGTGTGGGAAGACTGTGATGAGTCTGAAGTTGCAATCGTGATGGAGGTTCTTACAACTTTAAGTGATTTTAAGAAGTAAAAATGGAACAGCACTAGATTTTTGAGGGCTTTATTCACAAAATAGAAGATATTAGTTATTAGAAAAAAAAGTCAAAAAACCCACCACTTTAGTCATTGATTGAGTAAAGATCATGTGATCCTCACCTAACATTTATAAAATGGGATAATTAGGTTGTAGCTGAGAATGAGACTGTTGTGGGTGGGTGGGTCTAGTTCCATGCTCTCTTTGTACGTCTGGCTGACATACATTGCAGCAATTTTGGCTTAGAATCTGCTAAACTTAAACTTTTGGAGCTAAAATGAATAGACATTTCTCAGAAATTCTGTCTATGTATGAAACTGTTTTGCCATTTTGTTCTGTTTTAAAAATGTGTGTTAAGAAACTATGTGAGAGGAGCCATTGGAGAATGGCCAGTGACCAAAGTTAGAAAAGCCATGAATGTTACAAATGTTCTTGCTTCCTTTTTGGGAACCCAGGTTCATTCTTCCCTCTTGCTGAGAGATGCAGTGAACTGGGATGCTCTCTTGGAATGATTTGTTCAAAGGTAAAAGCTCAGAAGTAAAGTGGCTCTCTAGAATTTACTCCAGCCTGTCTCTTAAATTACTTAATAATCCCCCTTTATTGAAATATGCTGTATAGGCAGTGAGTGCAGGAAAGTGGAAGAATGAAGGTTGCTGTCACAATAATTTTTTATTTGCTTCTTTATTAGAGCACAATTGCATAGTTTTTAATAATATTGCTATATACCAGTTCCCAAGGAACTTTCAATCCACAATGCACTGAATGAATTTGTAGGGAACGAATCAGTGATAATGTAATGGAAAGTTGAATGTATGTTCCTTTCCTGTTTTGTTGTAAAAGTGGAAAGAATGACAATGAATGATGGAAGGAGCTGCCAAATAACAATGTTCATATGGAGTGTTATATAATTCAAAATATTATGAAAGATCAAACTCCAGGTATTTCAAATTGGCTGCTTGTTTTTAATAGATGGTTTTGTCCTTGGTGTCTGTTTCATTTCCTGTCCTATAAAATGGCACTCATAATGCCTTCTCATCTTCAGTAATGTTGTAACAAATTCATTAACTTTTGTGAAGAACTTAGAAAATTATAGTGATGAATACTATAGAATGCCATATTAGAAATTAATTCCATCTTTAGAAAAGGGCTTGTGTAGCACATAGTAAATGAGGCATGGGCCCAACACTGAGTACTGAACATAGAACAAAGTGTTGAATAGCTGCCCATTAGGGGAGCACTCACCCAAAAATAATTTACAGGCACCCTTGATTGTAGTGGTTCATTTTACAGTCTTAATACTCCCCTGTAACATGCCTTTTCATATATAAATTTATCACTAATTTATACTAAACGTATTCAGTTTAATTACCTTTTTTTAAAAGTAATTGCCAATGTAATTATATATTCTCACAGAGTTGTAGTGGCACTCTAGAAATACTGAAGAACTTCTGTCTGGCCTTTGTTCTTTTGGGAATATTCTGTCATTTTAAAAATCAGTTTTCTTCCAATATAAAAGTTTCTGTATGGGAATTGGTCTGTTCCTTTTTGGATATGAGTACAAAAATTTCATATTAAACCATATTATCCATACGAGAAGTCATTGACCTTCATTAATGAAACAGAGTGGTTTCTTGAAAATTAGCAGCAATACCAGGGTTAAAGGATTGCTTTGAAACTTACTTTCCTCATTCAATTAAACATCTTTCTTCACCTAATTATTGTTGTGTTCTCACATGTGCTCATTACTGGCATTTTGAATTGATTTTAATGACTCCTTTTGACTGTGAAAGCAGTCAAGTGTTTTGAAAAAAATCAAAATAGAGATGTGAAAAAACTCAATAATCATAAGTCTTAGTAATATTTGACCATTGACGATGTCAGGATGGTGTTGTGGTCCTATATCCCAACAGTCTTTTTCTACTTTAATCAATGATTTCTAAGATAAAATTAAACAAAATGCCTGGAAACAGATATTAGACTGTTCTGGGCTGACTCCTGGCTCAAAAATACCCAGCTTGTGGATTCCAAATACTGTGTGTTGGGGAATTAAGATCTGAGGTGTGGTCTCTGAGTTTGTGGAGAGGTTTCTATGTCCTCACAAAGTTTTCCCATGGAACTTTAGATAGAAAAGTTCAGGGAGTTTATAGATTATAGGCTAGAATGTGGCTCTTTGAATTCTGTCTGGCTGCTGCTTGAGTCACCTGTATCTTAGATTTGTTGTGTCTGTGTCTTGGTAAACAGAAACATGAAATGTCTCCTTTGTTTATGTAAAGGGTAAAAGTACTTATGGTGGATTCATAAAGCTTTAAAGTAGAAACAAACCCACATGGAGTAGAATCTTAGGCTTCTCTAAATTCCTGATTGTGAATATACACAACAGTGTATACCAGCAGGGTATACTGAATGTACTTTAAATATTTCTGCATTTCACTGTTATATATTTGGCTACTCATACATTTAGCTATTCAGAACAGGTCGTAGTCTTAGAACTGACTTTTAGTTGAAATTTTGTACTTCTTTTGAGGTTAAGCTCTCTAGTTTGAATGGCACTATGAATTGGGAAATATGGTGTGATGTACTGTGTAACTGCTTAGTTTACGTGCACTTATGATGCATTGGCATGTATTATGTTTTAGGGTTATGTTCAGGAAGAGGTTTGGCAGTAGGAAGGAAAGCTGTACTGCCTGCTTTAATTTGCAGAAGGTGGAGCCTTCTGGAGGAGAGGGAGGTGATATTTTCCTGAGAGCTGCTGAATACATGTGGGGGAAGAGTCTCCTAAGTTACAGAATGAAACAGATGGAGAGAGTGAGGAGGGATAGTGACAGAGCAGCAGGATGCAATGAGTAGTGTCTTCTTTACAATCCCTTTGAATTTCTACTCTTACTTTGAATTTCCTCTTAAATTAATTCTACTAATTTATATTCTAATAAAATCTAACTTTAGAGACTTCCAGAGATTTGGAATCTTCCCCTTAAGAATAGCTCCAGACAAATCTGCCTTGAAGTTTCGTGTACCTTTCTCCAACCTATGAAATTTCTTCAGCAAATTTCTGCAGTCCTCAGAAAGAAGGGAAGGAATGTTTGCTCAGTGTCAGTTCTTTCATTTACACCTGAGTTCATTTGTGCTGTTGAACCCCATAACTGCATTTAGGCAGTGCTGTCTGCTTCATTCAAGTCATGCACACCTTAGGTACCTTCCCCGAATTAGGATTGTCTCTGAAGAGATAAACGTTTCTACTTTACAGCACCCAGGCCGTGGCCAAGGCAGAGATTTAATGATTTGTCCTGTTGCAGGTCTCTGTGGAATTAAAGACTGTAATTTGTGTTTGTGCTCAGTGCTAAGAAATGTGCTGCTTCTAAACAGTTTAGAGAAGATCCTCGCTTCTCAGTTTGTAGGACTGGCTCAGTGCAGTTTAGAGGTCCTTTGGCAACTCTGAAGAATCCCAAGGCGAGTTCATGTGTTGGCTCTCAGAGCTGCTCTTGACTAACACAAGCTGTGTTGTCAAGGCTTTTGAGTGCTACAGAGGAGATAATGTGTGGGATTTCATACTGAACTTTGCTGCTATTAATGAAGTATCAAACTGATTAACCATTAAATAATCGAGTAATTAATAACACAACAAAATACTTTGGGATATCTTGGGTACAAGAGGCTCTACACATAACTAACTCTTACTGTTTTTCACAGTTTACTGTCACAACTGTGTTGTACATAAAAATGCAATAAGAAAAAATGGAATTAATTTTCTTATTTGTTACAGATGGTAAATTTATGAGGAACTGTGTTAAGTTCTTTTATAAGTGTAAGGACTTTTCCTGCATTCCTTGAAAAATCAGTTCATGCTTTGTTGGCTTTTATCAAGTAAAACATAAATTTAAGAAAACCAAGAAGAAACAACTAAACAACAACAACAGCAACAACAACAAGCCCCAGGGAAAAAAAAGTCATATTGTTTCAAAAGTAAATGACATGGAATTTTTTTAAACTTGTATGCAGAAGAGCTGTTCATTCACGACTGGGAGGGACGAGTCCCATGTCTATTTCCAATGTTATTTTATGATGGGATCTTAGCTATATATTACTGCTGTTTTTTTGGCTGATAGTCTGCATCTTTGAGAGGACACAATCTGGTCTTAGAAGAAGACTGTTACATATTTAAGTGGTAATTTTCCACTTATATCTTATGAGGAAATCAATGATATCTTGTCCAGCTGCTTCTTGCATCTTGTAGCCCTTGCTGTAGCCAGAATTTCTGTGGGAGTGCTTTCTTGGTGCTGGTCCACCACACCTTTACAATAAATCTGTTTGCAAAGATTGATGCTGAAGCAATCCTCTGTATTTTGAGGGACTCCAAGTTGAGCAGATCAGGAGACTGAGCATATCTATACATTATTCCTAACCTTTTCACCTTTCTTCTCATGATTATTAAAGGATTTATTAATCTGATTAATAGGGGTCAGACTTTACTTGTCTTCTTTTCTTGTCCTGCTGCCTTTAAATATGTTCTGGTGCAATGGTAATCTTATTGTTAAACATGGAGATACGGCACAATAGAGTCAATGAGATTTATTAATTAGATTTGCATAACTATAGAAGTGTAGAGCAGTACTAATAAAAAATGGGGCATTTTAATTTCATATTTATTCATCTTCTTCCTTCATAAACATACAGAAACCTGGTCAAAACTTTTTAGCTGAGACATCTAGATCAGCTTATTTTTATTTGAATAATGGAACTGTGGTGGCTAATTTTAGAGAAAGTGAACTTTTCACCTTTGAAGGTCAAGGTAATTCCTTTCATGTAACTCCTTCATAGGTCCCTTCACACTCAGGATATTCTATGGTTCTGGAACCTTTATTTTCCACTTTTCCTTCCACACTCACTATAAAAAAATAAATCAAAAAAAACCAACCCAACCCAACCCAAACCAAACCAATTTTCTTTAACTATTAAGACAATATAGTGCCTTTTTTCTCTTTTCTATTTCAGCTTTCCCATAAGATACAACAGAGTGTATTTTTTCAGATGATGTGTGGCTGCAGAGGTGATTGTCAGCAGTAAGCAAACTACTGAATCCAACAAAATGCTGACACAGCTTTTTTTCTGCTTTAACTTAATCTTTCACTCTCTTTGTATTTACTGATTTTGTTTTTATGATCACATATTTTTTATTTGTAACACACTGTTTGTGTGGTGTTGGTGACTAGCAGAATGTCATCAGGACAGGGATCAAAATAGTGCTTTACAATTATTCACTAGGTTGTAGCATCAAAGCTGACTTGCCATATTTTAACATGCATAAAATAATAATCAGAATAATGTACTCTTATAAGTCACCTCCTTGTTACCTGTGACAGAGGGAAAAAAATAGAAACTTTTTATCCCTATAGAACTGTAATGGTAGAAGATTTAGAAGATTTATTCTGTTGGATCTGAAGATATCTGCCCATGTGACAGGGCATTCAAGATGCATCCACCACATCCACCTCTGGTTCACAACTGTCTGTTGCACAGGGATTATTTATCTATCAATTTGCATCTCTGGAGGCTCTGCTGGTATCACAATTTGCATCTCTGGAGGCTCTGCTGATTCTTAACTCTCTGATTGACCTGAACATATCCTGCTGGGATTCTGCATGACTCCCTCTATGAATTGCAGCAACAGTTGTTTCTGTGACTGTCTTTTCTTTTCTTACATTATGGAGGTTCTGGAAACTTGCTTCATCCTGACAAGTCTGCTTCTACCCCTTCCCTGCAGAAAAGTTCCTTTTCAGTCATTCCTCAAGCTGTGACCCAAGTAAGGGTTAATCTCATTCCTCTGGCTTTGGGAACACAAGAGGATAGCTCAAGGCATGTCTTCTGACTTGTCCCAGTCATTTTCTGCTCCTTCCAGGAAGGGCTAAGCATGGTTTGGATCACCTGAAGGTGGCTGTTTCTTTCTTCTGCACCTCTGCCAGCCCAGCAGATTGTTAGTGAGCAGTGACAGGAGCAGTGTGTGGGAGCTGCCTGGCAGGCTCTGTTCCATTCACAGCGTGAAAGAAAAATGTGTAGAACAAAAGCCAATAGGGAGTCAAATATCATTTTTTTGAACAATGCTAAACAACCCATTGTTTCTCTTTTATGAAAAATTTGTATCACTTGCCACTTAACAAAATCTCTTAAAATTCTGTCAGTTTAGAAAGGAAACACTTGATGGTCACATAATTTCTTTTCAAAGTTCAACTATGCCATTTAGTTATTAGCAATCTTATTTACTACAATATCTTGCCTTCATAGTATGTAATTTTAGTGTAGATGCAACTTTTTTCAGATTTTTTAAACCTAGTAATTGAATAATTATTTCAGAGTGAAATTAGGAAACTGATAACACTAACAACACTTAATACTGTATTTTGGAATAATTACTTCACAAAGAATGGCTATTTCAAGTTATGTCTAATCACTGATTCCATGATAGAATCTGTTTCTTAATTTAATTATTTTTTCCTAATTTTATCTTTTTGGTTCCTTTAATTTTATTTTTTAATTGTTTCAAGACATTATAGTGCAAACACTTCAACAGTGAAATGCGTGTGAGCAATTCTGACTTGTAGATTTCTCCATGGCTTTTAAAATAAATGTGAGTGGTAAATTTTTAGCTACTTGCATAACATAAAATTAATATGTATACACTTTATTTTATTTTTTTAAATTTTTGTGTTGCCCACAGACAGCCTTTTGATTGATTACCAGTTTACCTTCAGCTTATTACAAGAGGATGATCGCCATCACACTGCCATAAACTTTATAGCAAATCCAGAACAGGTAAGAAAATGTTAATAATTTTAGTTAAGTTTTAGAGAATCAGAATTAAGATTCCCATTGTACTTGACATTGTTTAAAGGTTTTCAAAGTGTCTACAAGGTTTTAAAGATTGTTCAGATTTTTTGAGAGCTGCAAAATTAGTCCAGTGCCTTCACTGAGAACACTTTTTAAATGCTAGATGTGCTTCAGCTTAATCAATACTCTGAAAAATTATCAGTTGGTTTGTTTTATTGTTGCTGCCCTGAATAACTAGTTTTAGTATATTCCTGAGATGAATTGAAGGGGTGTACGCTTCTGCTGAGTAAACATTTTTAGGTGAGGAAAGTAATTTCTGGCTTGTGATTAAAAGGTAGGCATTTGCCATGTGTTTTTTTGTTTAATTTTATGAAGACAATTATTTTGTTATACTTAGGACAACCTAAAGGACAACTGGTGTAGTTGTATGTTAAATTGTACCCTGGTCTTACCAAAGCAAAAGAGAGAATGGCCTTTGGCACTGAATCATTACCATTTCTATTTATGTTTAAAATGAAAACTGGAAGATGATTTAAAGGCTGTATTCAGTTATGTGCAATAGAGTTACATGCAATACATTCTGATATGTTTTGTTAACTTTGCTCTTTTTTTCTTTCCTAGTCAAATAAAAATTTGGATATATCAATTAATGCGTCAAACAACTTTAACCTCAATATTACATGGTCTATTGGCTCTACAGGTGAGAGTGAATTTTGGTATGATGAGTTTTTCCCCAAACAATTTCATGATCCTTTAAGTTATTTTAACCTGATTGTCTCTTTGTTGCTAATTTTGATAATAAAACTTTGCCAAATGTGTTCTTTTGCCATTATCGTTATGCCATTATTAATTATATTATTTAAACCTCAGATGATAATTTGCAATCTGAATAAAGCTTCATTAATATGTTGACTTTCTCTCCTATTCAATTAAAATTACTTTGGTAGGAAAAGCTTGTAGCCTATTTAAAATTTTAAAATGACAGTGTTATGAAATGCTGTGATTTTAATTAAGATAAATTGCTTCCTTAACTACTGCAGAGACTGAGATTTTATTTCTTTGTTTCAGTGTTCAAGCTAAAAATTTAATTATTAACCTTAACATTGGTATCAAACAATAAAGTTCTTCTGTGTATGCTGATAAAAGGAGCTGCTTATCTATTTTTTCTCCAACTTTGAACCCCATTACCCTTCTTTGTTTTAATTTAGACAGTTTTTCTGAATTGGTTCTATTGACTTTCTGAAAACACATCCAAGGAGAGGCATGATGCTTAATATGAAATCATTTAAAAAAAAATCTTTTTAAAGAAGGTTCAGAGTTTCTCTTGAACTCAGGAATTTCTTCATCAATGCATTTCTGAAGTACTTTACCATACCACATTTAGTAAACTCTGTTTATTCCTTTATTTTAACTTAGCTCAATCACCCATTTATTTGCAAAAACTGATAAATGTTTATTACTAGTTATGTTATTAATGCTTTGATGACCAATTAAAACTCTACAGCAAACATGTAAGGTGTAGACAAATTCCCTCTCAGGTTTTATTGCTCTATGAGTTTTTATTGAAATGGAACATAAATTATGAAGGAAAGCATATTATCTGTTTAGCTGACCATAATAACTATCTTGTAAAATTCCTGTTACTTCTGTCACTTTTACGATTTGTATATAATTTTTTGAAACCAGAGTAAAAATTTCTGTGAATTCTCTCTATGTATATTCAATATACCTAACGTTCCATGTAAACTATAATAAGGGGTTGTTTTAGAGTGAAGACACCAAAAGCAATTAAGAATTTAAGTTTCTTATGCAAGTTTACTTTGGCATCTTTAATGATAATTAATATTTTTCACAAATATATATATATATCCACACCTGAGCTTTTAAACACTTTTTTAGCTGGAACAATATCTGGAGAAGAGATTCCTGTTGTTTCCAAGGCTAATATTAAGGAATACAGAGACAGCTTTTCCTGTGAAAAATTTAACTTTCGAAGCAACCCGAACATCACTTTCTATGTCTATGTCAGCAATTTCTCCTGGCCCATCAAAATCCAGGTTAGTGACTGCTTGATGCTTTTACAGGCATTTTTATTTTAGCTTTCTATTGAATTTCCTGATTTCCCTCATGCAGAAAGTATAAAAATAGAGTTATTTGTGTGCTGTATTTTCTGTGTATAATAATTATATTATGATGCCAGTCACAGTATGATTTTAAGGCCAAGCTGGACAGGACTTTGAGCAGCATGGCCTGGTAGGAGGTGTCCCTGCCCATGGCAGGAGAGTTGAAATGAGATGGTTGTTAAGGTCCCTTCCAGCCCAAACCATTCCATGATTCTTTGCTTTTGTTTTTAGTAGTGAATTAGACTTCAGGGTTTTGATTTGAAAATCTGAATTTAAATTGTTGAACATACGTGTTTATATGTAATATAACTTTAGCATTTAGATATAAATATAAAAAACAGCATACAAATCTGTATATACCTGGATATTTGAATGTAATCCTTTGTTAATGATTAGCTTTTGGAGCCTCTGTTTTTTTTAAATGTTGAGTGACTGTATCAGATTGTAATATCACAGACTTCAGTTAAGACTAAGTGTATTTTATTAGAATTTATGTTCTTCTTTGACTTCATTGGAATCAATTTCATTCAGTGTTTTCTGGAGTACTGAGATGCTGTGCAGTAGCAGACTCAAAAAAATCAATGCAATCATGATTCCTCCCTGGCCTGTGAAGTTCCAGCAATATTTATACTTATAATTATTATGGCTGCATTTGTGACCACTGCATCCCCTGCTTCAGTGAAGGAGATTGTTATGTGGATGAACAGCTTTTGAATATAACTCCCTTACAGAATTAAGTCTTAAAAATTAAATTGTTAAAATGATAATAAAATTTCGTAATTACAGATGATTTACTCCAGAAACAAGTACAAGCTCAAAATGCTTTGCAGTTAACCATACAAGTATCCTTCAAAATTTCCATTTTTGTGGGAAAAAACCCTCCATCTTTTTCTAAAATACAGAACCTAATTTTATACATGCATGTATCTAAATATACATAAATAGATATATAAATGAAAAAAAGATATTAAAATATATATATATGATAAAGTGTCCTAGATTAAAGCAGTCATCCTCTGAGTAAACTGTCAGAGAAATATTTTTGTTGTGTTAAGTAAAGCTAGAGTTGTCTTCCTCATACATGAACAGCAACTGTAAATATGTGTTAAGTGTCCAGGGATGAATTTATGCAGCTTACTAGCATTTATGAATGTACTGGTTTATTAAAAAATCCAAACAAACCCTGAAGACTGCTTGCTTTTATCCTTCATATTAGGCGTTTTTTACTCTCTCTTCCACTTCCTAAGGAAAGAACAACTTCAGCTGCCAAATAGGCTTCTTACACAAATCCATGGAGCAATTTCAACTGTAAATGCATTACACTCTCCTCTCACCTTTACGACTGCAAGGTGGCTGTATCATCATTGTAAGACAAACACTATTAAGGTGATGCATTCCTGAGACGTGCAGCTCTGTGTCAGATGCTGGCAGATCTCAGCTCCTTCTTGTGCTGTTTTCACTGCAGCTTAACACCCTGATGGAGGGAATCCCTGATCATTGGTTACATCCTTCCTTTTTTTTTTCAAAAATCAGATTTTTCATTGTCTGCCACAGTTACACAGTTGTTTTTTTTTTTTTTTTTTTTTTTTTTTTTTTTTTTTTTTTTTTTTTGGTATTTTTTTTGAGGTACATTGAAATTCATCAGTCCAGACAGTTCTGCCTCAGAGGTGATGGTGCTTGACTGCTGCATTCCTTTCCTGTCCTGCTAATTTTTCATAAAAATCTTATTCCATCCAGAAATTAAGTTACTCAATTTTATGCACCGAGAAAGGAAAGCTGAGGTCCAACTGGGGAAACCGTTTTAGGATTTTAATTTTGTCCTCTGTATTTGCCTTCCTAAATGAACAAGATTATTTACCTCGCAGCATTTTTTGTACTGTAATTTGTTGTTTTCCAAGAAAATATCTGAAGTTCACATTACTCCTATATATTTCTTATTTTTGGTGCTCTAGCAGTAGATAACACCTTCAAATGATAAATGGAGCAGGGAGCTTTTCAGAGATAACAAGTTCTGTTTTGTATGTTAACTTTATGTTTCTGCATGTAATAGAAATTTTAAAAGTATATGAATCCTCCTATGACTTTGGGTTAAGAGAAGGAAGTCATGGTTCATTCCAGTCCAGAGGCTGAAGTTTCCAAGGCCAGTACTAAATCAGCTCACAGTTCTAATAGTTATGATCTTCTTCATCTCTGAGCATACCAGATTTCACCTTCATAATAGGCAGAAGTGGTTGATATTTGTCTATTTGCACTGCAGTACTTTTCACTAAAATGTTCACACTGCACTGGTCGTACCATGTTGGGTAAAAACCTAGTGATAGTTTGTGTTAACTCAGTGCTGAAGGCTGTATTGAATCCTGTTAGACCTAAGGAAGTTATTGTGACTTCCTTGAGAAGTCTTCTGTTCATTTAATAAGTATGATAGCAATATGAAATTTGGCACGTGCCTTTCACACAATGCTGTTGTAGAGGACTAAGTACTCCAGCACATCGAGCATTTTTCAAGTAAAATCTGAGGACCAGTCTCCTGCATTTCCATTATTCATCACAACTTGTCGAGAATACATTATATAAAACATGAGTTCCTAAGGAGGCAGAACTAGTGACCTTAATTCCTTTTTAACTGATATTTGAAGTTGTGCTATTGATGTTATTATCAGTGGTGTTATTGGTATGCATTTCACCACTCTGCTCTTGTGCCTCCTGTAATGCTGGCACTGGAGCTAAGATTTCTGGGATCTTTCTTTGGGAGGATTTGGGTGTTGGAGTTACTGCTCTTTTCTTTTTCTATAGGAAAGGAAGCAGCCCTCTTCATTATACAAGACATTTAGTTTCATTTTCTGTTAAAGTCACCTATATTATCTCTGGTTTTGCATTCATTTATCTCCAAGATTTTCATGACTATGAGTAAAAACTGTCCATCCCAGCAGGTGATTGTTTATTGGGATCAATGGCTCACAGCTGCTTCCTCAGGCAGTTTTATTATGCATGTTACCTATTCAGCAAGCTTGGATTTTTTTCCCAAAATGTTAATAAATCCCTGGTGACTCTAACACAAAATATCCTTTTGAAATATGATTTTTTTTTGGCTTTGAGAAAAGGATATGTGGTGATTGGTGTCAATAAAAACATTTCTTTAAGTGTACTGGTCTATGATAACCCCAACAGCAACTAGGCCGTGACCCATTTCATTGCTGTCACTGGTGATCCTAATCACCTCAAAATACAAGCTCTTCAGCACTGGATAGCAGTGAATTACTTGCCAAACATAGAAAGTATGTAGGAAGTTCTCAGTTTCAGCTGTACTGCTGCTCTCTTTATAGAAATGTACTGCAGGTTCCCATCAGCCAACAGCCTCCTGTCCATGGGCACACAGCTGGGTGATCTCTGCAGCCCTCAGGGGAAAACCCTGCATTTAAATTGCCTGATGCTAAAGGCATTTTGTTTAGCTATAAAATCTCTTCTTCCTTGAGGAAAGGAGAAGCAGAAAAGTGACACAGTTGCATAAGGGGTCATTGGAAAGGTGGTGATGTAGGACATCTTCATCTTGGAGCTCTTTCCACAAATAGATCTATTGTCTACTGACCTGGCTGTAACATGGGCAGGTGCCAGTTTTTTCTTAGAAGTCTGTAATAGTTATACACTGGCACACAAATGTTGGATATTTCCCTGCTGAATTAGTGGAACAGGTTATACCACACTTTTTCTTCATTTCCTGTAATTCAGAGTTGCTGAAGAGTAAGGATGGATAAAGACCTTTAAGCTTAACTGGACAAATTTTCAGAAGCAGCAGTAGTTTATGTATCTTTTCAGAGGAAATCTGTATAAAATATCTTTGTTAACTGATGTTAACAGAAGTGTCCAAGTAACAGGACATGATTTCTCATCCAGACTTACATCTGACTGTCTCTGACAGTCCCAACCCTTTAGGTGTATTGTGTCTTATATATTGGTTAAACAGGACATGAGAAAATGCTCTTGCCTTAAAATAGGCTAGATTAGGATAGAACAGAATGTGTGATAAAGCCCCATAACTTGTTTCTGCTCATTTTTATTTATTTTGAGAGTAGATGTAATTCAGACTCCACTGGTAATGGAATTTGAAGGCTGTAACGTTTATTGAAAAGCAGTAACTCAGACTGTAGCCAGCACCTCAAGTAGTGGTCAATGGTCCCTGAAGCAGTAACAAGTCATAAAGCTTGGGCTTCTGACAGCTATGCAAATATTAATAACAGCAGTCACAACATATTCTTCAGTCTCAGGAAACTAATTTTATGGCAAGGGATTTTTGTCATTTAAGCTGGTAACAGATGTATTTTCTTTTTTTCCATCATTTGCTCCCATATTCTGAAAGCGGTGACTACATATGAAAATGCAAATACCCTTAAAACGCTGTCCTGGCTATTCGGCTGATCGCCATCCCTAAGAACAGCACTAACATTCCTGCTTCAGGATCAGCTGCTTTCCTGCACCTGTATCTCTTTATAACTGTCAAACTTGTAAGTCTGATCTCAGCTTGTGCCTGAGCAGCTAAATCTTCTACCAATTTTAAAGCTGAATCTGGAGATAATAATAACTATTCTACTAGTTATTTCCTTTCTTCCCTAAAGTGTAAATGAAAGATTCACAAGTATCTGAGTTTTAATTGGGAGGGTCAGTTTAAAGTGTAAGGTTCAGCCTCAGCAGCAAAGCACTGTCTGGCAAAATTAGGTTTGTGTTTAATGGAAAAAACCATCTTGTTATACATTTTTGAACATAGCATAGTTAAACTAACATGTTTTCACAGCATAAAACAATTATTGCTGCAGTGAAGGTAGACAGGATGTTGGTGTACATGTAGAATGCCCTGATGTGTTCAAAAAAAGGAGTTTAATATTCTTAAGCAAGCCTATTTGGAGTTGTGTTTTTTTCTGCACTGTGGTTTCTGATGAAAACTGTTTTGGCACCCTGGATTAGTTTGTAGACCAGAACAGAATAATGAATTATGGTGAAGATTTACATTTTGTTTGTATGTAGCACAACAAATAATCAAAACTACTTCATATATAAATCTTCAAGTGTTTTTTTTTTAAAGCTGAAACTAGTGTTCTTTCACTTTACTGGCTCCTGTTTTAGAATTGATTTCCTTTCCCTTGTTAATAGCCTGTGTGTAGCAGCTGAAGGAGGAGTGTAATGTAAATCAAGAAGCATATCTACCCTTGTAATAAAATTTACTGTGTAGTATAATTTATTTCACCTTTTTTGTTTTTGTTTTGGACTTCATTTGAATTTTTAACATGCATGAATGACTTTTATGTCGTAAAAACTCCAAGAAGTAAAACTTGTCAGTCACTGCCATTAGAAGTTACAACAGTATCACAAACCTAATTACTAAATTAACAAATAAAGATCAGATATTTTTGTTTTTTAAGACCTTTCTGAATGTTGCTAAGGTCATGATTGTGGACCCTTTGCTTGGAAAATGTGTATTTATCCACATGTAGCTGTGTTTGTACCGAACCTCTTCCCACCAGTGATTGCATGCCTAAATTTAATCCCTATGATTTATGGTGAACAATTCAATTTCTAAGTGCCTTAATGGTTTTCATAGAGGCTGCTGAGTAACTCCATATAGCAATGTATGGAGACACTATAATTCCTGAAACACTAAACAGGTATTGATGGTGAAGTGGATGCATTAACTTCCAAAATGACTTCGATGTTTTCTTACAGTAAATGTAAAATCTCTCTTTAAAAAAGGTTTGAAAGTAGTATACCAAGAACAAAAACCTGGGAAATCCACTGAACTATCATTTAGAGACAATTCTGCAAGGAGCAGGAAATTCTCTCAGAACAGAAAGAAAACCAGGAGTAGAAGGCAACCTGCAGCACACGGTGGATTAGTTTAGAGATGACTGAGATACAGCCTAAAATGGACATATATGTGTAGTTCCAGTTTTCAGTAGAGATGATGATACTGATCATTATGAAAAGTCAGGATTGATGATAATAATAATAATCATTAACAGAGAAACATAGAATCATTTCTGTTGGAAAAGGCCTCTTAAGGTCGTTTGGTGCAACCTTTAACCTAATACTGCCTAATCCAACACTAAACCACATCCCCAGGTGCCACATCTACACATTTTTTAAATGCCTCCACCATTGCCCTGGGCAGCCTGTTCCAATGCTTGACAACCCTTTCTGTGAAGACATTTTTTCTAATATCCAATCTTAACATCCCCATTTTCAACTTGAGGCCATTTTCTCTCATCCTCCACTTTGCTGTGAAAATTATCCTCAACAAAGCTGCATGCAGAAGTTAAGATCAATGAGCTCACATTATGCATCAGGTCATATCAATCCTGGACTCTGAAGGAAGAGAAATTGCAGTGCCAAAAGCAGGAGGGTGGGAACATGAGACTGAAGAAGTGGAAATGCAAGTTTCTATCTGAATGTAAGGAGGAAGTGATTTAAATAACAAGAGATTTAGTAATCTACAGTGCTTTGGAAGAGATTTTCAAGGAAGGTTATTTTATATCATTTAGTATTTACTCAGTTTTTATGCATTGAATACAGGCATTAAATTATTCAGGGAATTAAAATGGAAGAATGTATATCTAAAGAAACAGGGATCTCCATAACAGATCATGAGGCTGCTCATGATACATTTGTGCTTCAATATTCTGTCAAAGTGGCTCATCTAATCACCTTTCTGCTCACAGGTTTTAGGTTGTTAGACAGCAGAAAGTCTGGAAATTCAGGTTTATATCTTCCATAGTATTGTTTTTTAATATATGATTAAAATATATTAAATGGACTTTTTGGTCTATAGTTATTTTTAGAAAAAAACAACTCCTCTAAGTGGACAAATTAAAAATTATTTTAAAATAGAAATGAGGACAGCAGCATGGAGGTAAAGTTTCATTTGCTTCATTGCTAGTATCTAAAGCTAAACTCAATTCTGTTTTTGAACACATTAAATACCATTGTTAAAATTCTCAGTCATAGTTACATTATTACCAGTATATCTGTCACATGTACAATTACTGCATTTTATAAAGTACTTGAAAATTATCACCCAAATGGGGACTGCTACAGTAATTATGGTTACTTTTTTCTTTCTTAGGCAATCAAATGTAATACCAGAAACCTACTGGTTCTTGCATTGGAAAATGGACTATTTATAATATGTATAATTTATTTTCTTGGAGTTGTAAGGACAATTGTATGGAGAATAAATCCCAAGGCTGGATAATATTCCCCAAAGGCTTGATGTGCCCAGATCCAATGCAGTGTTTTCCAAAATGCTTCCCATGAATCCTAAAGTATTTTTTAAATGAAGAAGTGTTTCCTGATTATTAGATTATAATAATGCTAAACCAGTTTTTGCTTTAAATAATGCTCAATCAGTTAACATTTGTCTTAAAATATAGCAGAACAAGGTTGTCTACCAAATCATGCCAACTTCTACACCACTCCAATAAATGTAAATGTTATATTCATTATTCTTCCTGGCACATTTCTTTTTCCAATTACCTTAGAAAAGGCTTAATATGAGCCACCAGAATATCTGTAAATATTTAACATAGTTGATGTATTTCTGAGATAGCAGAAGCCCTGTTAATAGTTCAGCTGATGATTTAAGGGAACCAAAATACCTAATTAAGAGATAATTAGTCCTCAGTGATGCATAGTTTTAATTGGTGTATAATTTGAATGTCTGAGATAAGAACTTGTGTAACTGATGTGCCAGTTGTGTAGGGCTTTCTTTTCCAGGCAGGCCAAGGCATCATCTACTGGTGGTTGTATAACACAATAGAGATGTATAGATACGGTATTTGCTAATAAAAATTATCTCCCTATGATGTTCAGCAAGTAGATATTGATTTTTTTTTCCTGTAATCTCCATTTCTCTTATATACTTACTGAGGTAAATTTTAGTTAGAAAATTTAGAATGCAATAAAAAAAAAAAATTGCTTCCAGATAGCTTATGTTTGTTCAGGACTTTCGATCTGCTATAAGAAAATAAATAAATTATTCATCTTGGGATTTGCGATGGGAACATATGGTGGGGTATAGAAACCTTTTGTTCAATAACAAGAAAAAAACTTTGAAATATTAAGATTCTCCCTGAAGAAAACATTCATGCCTTGTTGGACTGCAGAAGCCTATAAAGGTCATACACAGTGGCTTAGCTTATGTTTGTTCAGGACTTTCGATCTGCTATAAGAAAATAAATAAATTATTCATCTTGGGATTTGCGATGGGAACATATGGTGGGGTATAGAAACCTTTTGTTCAATAACAAGAAAAAAACTTTGAAATATTAAGATTCTCCCTGAAGAAAACATTCATGCCTTGTTGGACTGCAGAAGCCTATAAAGGTCATACACAGTGGCTTCAGAATTATTTGAAAGTAAATGTTTGGCTCATAGGGGATCAGAATGGAAATAGGAAGCTGGTGGGAAAGAATAGATATTTTCAAACTATTTATCATGACTGTCAGAAACTCCTCTGACAGAAGGATTAATACAACCTTAGTTGCCCTCTCTGATAAGGATTTTATAGAAAAATGTGGGCAATGTACAGGATTTCTGTTTCTTGCGTCTTTGTTTAAATTTGGATTTCTGCCAAATCCATGGTTTTAAACATTTCTTAGTAAACAAAATGTCAGTGGCCCAAAATCAGTTTAAAAATTTCAGTGTAGGGAGTTTGTGAGGAAGACTTCTCAAGAGACCCACATCTGCTGAGCAGTGATGATGATGATGATGGTGATGATCAGCCTCACCAACATCACGGTGGTCCTGACGTGGACAGGAGTTTCAGGGTTAGGAGGAGAAACTCTTGTGTCTCCCAAGCTCCTCTGGCTACAGGTGCTCATGTACATCGTGGGATTGTCCTGCAACAACAGCATGGGGCCACTTATTCCATGACCTGGGAGCTGAATCTGACCTCTGAGCACTGAACCAACAAGATGTATGATGGTGAACTCTCTCTGAGCCAGTGAACCTGGAAAAAGAACTTTCCAGTGCTAGGTAGCCTTGCAAATACAGCTCTGGGGCTTTGTGTTGAGCTTCAGAGCTTAATTCCTCAGGCCATGGCAAACTAGCTAAAAACTGTAGGAATGCTTACAGCTGAGTTTGCAGGGCTCTCTAAATCCCAGCTTTCCAAAAGCACTGAAGCTTCAAAAGTTTTATGTGCAGGAGCATTCTCAGGAGTGAGTTCAGGTGTCATCAGCATCCTTAGTGCTGGGAGTTCTACCTTAGAATAAGCAGATATTCATCCTTAAGAGTGTTTATTTTAGTGAAGCAGTATTTTTGGTGGCACTCTAATGTGTAAGAGTTATTGCAGTCACAGATGCAAGGAGTTCAACTTCATATCTGCTGCTAGAAACAATCCTTGAGAATGGAAAATAGTTGCCATGTATTGATCTTTAGGACCTCTTTAAGATATTTGTCTTGAGATGTTTCATGTAGACCTCTAATTATTGAAAAGCTTGATATTAATCTTTTAACCACTTGGCCAGTTTAATAATTTCTGTGATGAAATAACAAAATGAAAATATTACTCAGTAAAACTCCAGGATTTAAAAATCCAAAGCCATTCTGTGGTTCCTCATGGATTAACTAGTGCATCTATGGATTGAGCTGAGCTAAGCCTCGTGAAGATACGAGGCAGTCACAGTCCACAAATGCCTTTCCTGAGACATGCAAAAGGAATAACACAAAACTGAGTAGATCACAAGCTCTCTGTTTATCCTAAAGACCAGCTCAGACCTGCAAACTTGGCTGATAATTGGGCAGATCCTGGGGAGCTGCTGTGCTCTGTGTTAGATTATAGTGTGAATGCTCACTTCAGACTATGGGAAAGGATGATAGGGTCATGGTTCTGTGTGTTTTTATTATGAAATGCTGATTGTTTTATTTTGAAATGCTTTAAGGACCTTTAAATTGTCATAATGATGCCATTTTAAAAATCTCTTGAATTCTGTATTATCAAGAAGCTAATTTAATGTATTTTTAAGAAAACCAAAAGAAAACCCGTAAACTGCTTGCTCTATATTAGACAGACATATTTTGTGCCTGCAGGGAAACAGTACAAACAATTATCAGGGATAGATAGCCAGATAAGCATATTAAGCAAGAGGGTAGAGAGCTTGCAGGTCATCTGCTTCTTTTAAAATGTCTGTAAGTACATTAGTTACTTGTCATTACTTTTTCACGTAAGCACTTGATTTCATTGCTACCTACGTGTTACATGTCATAGGTGATAAATCCAGAAGGGGCTGCTTTGGTCATATAATTTGAAATGAGACATAAACTAAAGCATTGGCTTTCATAAATTAATTGCAGTTTGAACTAGACCATATATTTAAAAAAAAAAAAAAATCACTCTTGGCCTAAATATTTCTAAAAAGGGGATGTGCACTTGACTTCTACTACATAGTTCTGGCTGTCAATTATTGCCACTGCTCAAAAACATTTGATTCATAGTACGTGTAGCTTTGCGTGGGCTACTCTTGAAATATAATTTTGTGCTAGAAAGGAGAGCTTCCTCCTATAAAGGATGTGATGTTGTTGCAAATACTATATACTCTATATCACCTTTTTGCTGGCTTTTCTCTGAACCCTCCAATATTCCAGCATCCCTTGGGAGCTGTGGGGGCCACAACTGGGTATGCTTGTCCAAGTGTGGCTGCATCTGTTTTGGCTGCAGAGTTAATGATGTACTTGAGGGGGCAGAAGGAGGGTGCTTTCCAGCAGCTCCCCCATGGACATGCTGTGCTGCTGAGGGAAGCAGAGCAACCTTAGCTCCATTGTTCTATTCTTTCTTCTTGGAACGCCAGTCCATCCTTTTTGCTACATTCAGTAGTTTCCTCTATACACCCAGGAGTACCATAGCCCCTTCATCACAGCATTGGGAATTCAATGATTACCTACCATTTTTCAATGTCACTAAGTCCAGAATAACATCCTTAAGAATGTTCTTCATTCTCTGATTCCACGTTTATACTGTCAAATCCAGTTTTTACTGCTCTTACCTTCCTCTTGTACTCCTGTATACATGGCTTTGTAAGTGACCTATTATTTTCACTTTCTTTCCTCAGCATGATAAATAAAAATATATTGATGATATTGTTTTCTTGCAAGTTATTGACAGAAGCTTTAACTAACACTAGAAAACTAAGATCCAAGAATCTTGCTGTGCCTTGCATTAGAAGTACATTTGTACAAATGTGAATCTCTATTTGCAATTACATTTTACATTAGTTAAAAGTTCAGTAAGTGCCTTGCTGAATTTTTATTCTAGTATCTCAAAGTGGGGGTTCTGTCAGAAGGATTAATACAATCTCTTTTCTTGTAGAAACAGGAAAATACTCAGAATTACTGTAAGTTCTGTTACTCACGTTGCTATCGATGTGTTGGGAATGGATTAGGAGATGTAGGCATGAATTGGAGCGCAGTGGTCTCCTGTGAAAATGTGTAAGAACTGCTTGTTATAGAATACTTGCTTGGAACACATAAATTCTTAAAACTGATAAAATGAATTTTTAGACCAACATGCTCTACAGATTTTTCTATTCTAGTCCTACATTATTATTTATCTTACATTTTTTTATTTTCACTCTTCGTCTTTCATTGCTAGCTTTTCATTAATGTACTTCACAAAAAAACCTGGGGGAAGATGAATTTTTTGCCTTTCTTTCCTTCCTTTTTCGTTTTTGTTTCATGATGTCCTCATTTTACTTTCTTGTCTTTTCTTTTTGTTATTATTCCTTACAGTGACAAGAAAAATACACAAGACTGACATTGTTACAGATTGCAGTCTTGTTAAAATTGCCGTATTAACTACGAGGCCAGGTAGTGAAAACCCATTCAAGCTGTCAGATACTCTCAAATGAGTGAAATAAAAGCTGTTTGTGTGTGTATAGAATTATCATTACTCCTTTGTCTCTTTGTGCAGGCTTTGAATTGTTTGCATTTAAGGTAATTTTGGTTTTGTTCTATTCTCAGCGCCAGTGTCTGAGAAATTCTCTGCTGCGTACATATGTGGGGTTTACAGAAATGACTAATTTTCACTGATAAAGGTTTTGTATTAGTTGTCTCTAGTGGAAGTGCCAGAAGTTCTGACTCTGGGAAACAGAACAGTTTATAGATGAACCTCTCAAGGTCTCCAGTCCAGCTCCCTGCTCAGATCAGGGCAAACTTCAAAGTAAGGTCTGATTGCTCAGATCCTTGTCTAGTAATTTTATTTCCTGCATCTGTTGCAGGTTCTGTCCATTGTATCTAATCCTCTTTCTGTGCACCTCTGAGAAGGCTCTGACTCCATTTTCTCTGAAACTTACCCATCTTTTCTTTGCCCTTCCTTTAAGACATTCAAAGTTAATGACTTCTCTATATAGTAAAATGTGAGTTGAGTTCAACGAATTTACAGAAGATAATAAAACAATTCACTGCATTCTCCTTGAGAGTCCCTCCAATATCCAGGCTTTAAAAATAATGAAAATAGTTATAAATTTGAGGTAATTGTTTTAAATAATAAGTTGTGTAACATAAATACAAGACAGTTTCTTTTGGTATTTATTCAGCTGTTGGGCATTTTGAGCGAAATATTTATATCTGCCTTCATAAAGAAAAAAATATTACTTAAATGACATCTCAATAGTCTCCTTTCTTCCCCCCTTTTTGGCATGATTTCTTAAATATGCATTCCTGGATTGAAAATTTGACTGTGTTTGTGTGTCCAAACTGGAGATTGGAAAGAGCAAGGATGGAGTACATCTCTTAATGGTTCAACTCAATTATCTTAGAGGTGTTTTCCTACTTAAAAATTCTATGATTCTTCAGTAGCAGCAAGCATAAAAAGGGAGGAACAGTGTAAAACTGCATTTTAACTGAAATATAAGGGTAGGAATTTACAACTTTTTATTGTTACTGTTAAACTGCAGCGTAGGAGGTGAGATGTCAGTGGAGAAAGGATTTATAAAATGTATATTCAGAGGTTTAAAAGGAACTTTTTGTCTCTGCTTTCTCATTGGGGATGTATTATTGTTCCACTCTTTAGCATGAGCCTGGTGTAACTGTGTCACTGCATCCATGCCAAAACAGAGGCATTCAGTGACATTCTGAAGTGCTTTTGTCAGCTCTTCGGTGAGGATTCAACAGAAGATGTGCCTAAGTCACAGATATATCAGCACTCTTGTGGTTAAGACCCGTGTGCACCAGTAAGAATAGATTTTTCCTTTTCTCTTGCCCTCTCTTTAGGCATTAGAAAAGGCAAAAAGCTACTTAATTCACATCATACCTGTATTAACTACTGTAAGCTGATAATGCTTTTTTTCTAAAATGATTACGTTGTTGGGTTGCCTTTTTTTTTTTCCTAAACTAATAATACTTCATTTATATTCTCTGGGCATTAACCACAGAACCTGATTTGTTTTGAAAACCTTTTTTACCTGTATTCATCTGTGGTAAGACAAGTGGTGGAAAAGGAAAATCAATTGCAGCTGTATTATTTGCAATGTAATCAATTCACTTCTCCATTCTAACTAGAAGAGGCATCCTGAGGAGCTTGGAAAATTGCACTAATCTGATATGTTTGGATCTTTGTTTCATTGTAAAGACTGATACTCGTCTCCTTACATCCACTTCCCCATAATTTTATTTAAAGCTCGCATAGATAAGGGCTACTTGAAAACATCTTGAACATGGATATAATCACCCTATTCTTTTGACAGGACTTTGTCTTTTTTGGTATTGTTTTGGCTTTTCTTTGATTCATTTTCTGTACTCATCATTAGGACCTGAACAATGTCTAAAATTATGTGTTTAAAGTAATTTATGTAAGGGAAGGAAACAGTAAGTTCTCAGTCCTTGGTTTTCATGCATGCTAAGTATTATTCTATCCAAAATTTGATTCCATTAATAATATTTTCATTAAAATAAATTTTACTTCTTTTTACTAATGCTGATGTAAATAGTAATTTACAAAAAGTGAAGGGCTATAAGTTCTATGTGCTGGGCTTCAAGTCTTGCAAATACACATGGAACAATAAAGTGGTTTTCTGACATAGTATTTATATGGGCTTAGGGCTGACAGTAATCTTTTCCCGTATCAGGATATGTTAAATCTGAAACCATTTAAGCAAATGTTTTCACAAACTGATGTATCTATTTTAAACAATGAACTTCCTCATGATTTGAACTTAAAATAGTTTCCCAGTTCCTTTATTTCCATATATAATCATTCTGTTTAGACATATTTGTTATTGTGCAACCATTTTCTCTGACATCAGTAGCTCGTCAATTCTTCCTGGTGTTTATTCCCTTTCTTGTATTTATACATGGCAGTCCCATTCCCTGTCAGTCTTTCATCTGGCTGAGCAAGCTCTGTTCTTTGCATTTAAGATTCATTTTCTGTTCCCCTCCTGGCCACCCTAATGGCTCTTCACCTTCAGCTTGAATCTTTCAGTAGAATGACAATGGAGGGTACAGTTATTAGTCTGTCAAAACATCCTTTTGCGGTTAGAAGATTAAATTGCAGTGTACCATTGTTATCATTACAGTTTTGGTTACTCCATTAAGACGCCTCACATTCCATTTGTGTTTTTCTTTATGCTTGGCTGGTGCAGCTTGAGGAAGGTGCTTTAGTGCTGTTTATTCTACACCTGTTGTAGCCAGAGAGAAAAGGGGCAGGACTTCTGTTTAAATAATAATAATAATAAATTCTCATAACAATTTAACTTGAAATAATAAACTGATTTCATTGGAGGTGACAGATTTAAATTCTATTATGATATAATAGAATTTAATCTGTTAAGGAGACCAGTGAAATCTGGGTGCCTAACTGCAATGCACAGATGCTTTATCCTAGGAGTACCAATGTGAATTTATACTCCTGAGTTTGCAAATGCTCTATAAGATCATTAACTGGAGTTTCTTTTGGGGGATTTTTTTGCATGGTTTGTCATTCACAGTGATAAATTGCATGACATCATGGTGTTAAAGTATCACTTTTTATTCAGGTCCTCTCACAGACTGTCTCAATCAGCACAAATACTGAGTTACTGCAGTGTACATTCACTATGTACAAAGTACTTTGTGTGTGAATTTTTATTTTTCTGAAATAACCTATGCTTAAATTCTTGCTCATGTTTTTTAAACTCTTTTGTTTGTTTATTTGTTTGGTTTTTTTGTGATATTTAAACATTACCTTTGTTTTACCCCAGTCAGTGTGGTGTAATCAAGCAAATTGTGGTGGAAGGAATTTTTTATTTTGGTACTTTTAATTTTAACTGATAATTATGGAAGACACAGTGGTGACGATTTACTAACAATATGATATTAGGTGTGCTAAGGTTAATTGCATTTTTTATCAGAAGGGACTTAATGGGAAATGCTACATCATTGCAATAACATTTCTTGGGTTTCTAAAGGGAAAGATTCAATTGTTATTAATTATATACAATATTAATGCTATGGTTTTTAAAGGCTTTTTAAACCTACAACATAGCAAAAGCAAGTTATTTAAATGATCATGCTAAGTAATATTATACTTTAAAAATTCTACTGCCAAGCTGACACCTCTTGTGTTAATAATGTTCAAACAGGAACTCAGGATACAAAGAGAACAAAATGAAAAGGCATACAAAGACATAAACCAGGATTAGTTGCCTTGAAGAACAGTGTTTTAAATAAAATTTTTAAAGCAGTCCTTTTGCTCTACTCAGCTCTTCCTGGTTCCAACTTGAGAGTTCAGAGGATAGTAAAAAATTGCACAGAGGTTTAGAAAAAATGACTTGAGACCATACTAAAGGGAGTTCCCTTGTTAATCTAATGAAAAGAAGAACTGAAAGGGTGATACTGCAGCTAAAGTTCTCTGAGTGATGATGGGGGAAGGAGATGGAGAAAGGGAGCAAGAAGAACAAACAGGACTAAATATCAGTGGGAGATAGTTTAGAGGAGCTAAAAGGAAAGGTGGCACAGGCAGTTTCTAAAACCTCTGAAATCAGATGTTTTAAGAAAGGAATTATGTAACCACCTCTCTGGACAGATTTGATTCTCCTTTGGGGAAGCAGATATGTCTCATCTGCTGTACTTGATGGGCTTTTGTTATGTTTTCTGTGATATAATTTTGTTTTTTCAATATTCCATTATTTTTTTTCTCCTTTTTGATGTGAATGATTTTTAACAACAGAAGTGAAGTGAATCCTTTGGTGACATCTTGCTAAATGAATGAAATCATCCTTTCCAGATATGACAGAAAGGTGTCCTACAAGCCATTGTGAAGAATTGTGGAGGGAAAAGAGCAGTGGAGATGAACAGTGTTTACTGTTATCTCTGAAGTTCTTAGGAAGGAGCAACAATGCACAATTTAAAAAAAAGTTTCACAGAACTGAGCAGTGATTACTACAAAGCAGTTAATGGGCTTCAGAAAAGGAGGATTAAACTGGGCCATTTTCAGCTTTGTAACTTTCCTGTGAACATTTTAAAAACAAATGAAATTGGTCTTTTACCAATTGACTCTTCTTTCACTGCCAGTTTGTTGACACTTAGAGCCCTTTGCTCCACAAGGAACGAAAATACAATTGGTCTAGTACATGATCTTTAATTGAATTGACTATTTTGCCCTGCTGCTCAGGGAATTGATAAATTGCTACAACCTTCTGTTCTGAAAGTTGGGGGGGGGTTTCTTTTGTTTTAGGAATAGAAAGAAAGAATGAAAGAATAGCGTTCAGAACTGGTTAGAGATATCTCTGAATTTGTTTTGACTAATTATATCATTGCAGTCTTACTTCTGTGAAATATTTTAGGAATTAATCAGTGGTTACTTTCATTTCTGTTTTTGGTTTAATCATGCAGATAAAATAAACTTTCATATTCAATGTGCCACTTGTGGTAGAACATAACTGAGTGTTTTGAACTTTCAGTAGAAAAGTTATTCCTTTGATCTCAAAATATTGCTAAGGAGAATCTTTTTCTTGACCACTTAATGGGAACATTAATACATGAATGTTTCTGTAAAAGGTGGGTGACCTGCAGACACAAATTGAATGACATTTTGTTATCAAACAGATTAACAGAAACTCCCAAAATTGTTGTGTAATCAAGACATTATGACAGGAATCCTATATTTTTTTCCAACCAAATAGATATTTTGGTTGATAATTGCTAATGCCCTGCCCCCTTCTTCTTCACAAATATGTTTCCCACTTATCAAATTCTGTAAGTCACAGTTCATAACTGTGACATAATTTTGGGGGATTTACTGCAAAATTCACATACAAACCTACCTTTATGATTTTTTTTCTTTACTTTAGTCTCGATATGTAAATAATTTTTTAGTTATTAGTCAAAATCTTATACAAGTCAGCATAAAAACATGATTTAGTAAGTGATGGAGAAAAGCCTGTTCTCAAAGAAGAGAAGCTATGTTATGCTGCTGAAAATGAAGGAATAGCTTTAATTACTTTTCTCACTTTCTTATGGGCTTTTTTTCCCAGATTTTGATGACTGTATAAGTAAACTTTCATCTGTCTTTGCATGAAATAAACGTGTCTTTAGCAAATTTTAAAATGGGTATTTAATCTGAGGAAAACAGTTGTACTGCCCTGATGCTTTTATAAGGCATCAGAGATTTTGGGGAGTTAACTGCCAAATATCCCACTGCTGCAAGGGGTAATATTTGACTAATCTCTGACCAAAGATAGCTGTGTCCATCAGGATATACAGAAACAGAATTAAACTGTTTCATCATGCCTTGAAAATCTTTGCTTCACTGGGCTTTTACTGTGCCCTGAGAAGATAAGGATGTTGTTGAAGGAGATTCAGAAATGCACACTAGAACTCAAAAGAGAAACAAAAGCTCTCCAAGGCTAAAGCTAAGAGGTTTCAAGAGGAGAACTGAAGTGGAGACTCCTTCAGGTCATACACTGAGATTGCTGTTGTCCAGAAAAAACTAATGGAAGAAAAGGAAAGACATGGAAATATATATAAAAAATATTATGAGGGTTGATAGGAAGTATTATCATTTTATTGATTGCATTTTTTATAATTGAAGTATATTACAAATCAAATTAATTTCAACTATTAAACTTATATATTGGTGAAATTCAGTTTTGAGGTTAGTAAAAGTGCAGCTGTGAAGAAAGTGCTTGTTAAGCAAAGGAGTGTTGTGTTTCTATCAAATGTGACTTTTAAACAGAACATTCTTTTTCTTATGTCCTTGTCTATTTTGGTTTTCATGTATGTTGACAGTTTTGCTGCCTGACAGTGTAAACTGTTGCTCTGTTTCATCCTTCTTTTTGCAAAGATAGCTGATATGAAATGCATATAAAATACCTTGTGAGCCTTGAACTGACCCAAAATTCGTTGAGATCAGAACCATAGAAAGCATTATTTTTATATAACTGAGTGTAGTATATTAGAAAATGTATATTAGGATTTTAAATCCTTACATGTTCTGTAATTTTATTTTTGTTTTAGAGATTCCAAGTTTAAGACATTTGTGCCATTGGGTTCCATCTTGCAAAGTAGTCAGAATGATCTATTGGCACCTCGTAGTCATCAAGGCAATTTTCAAAGCAAAGCTTAAGCACTTAAAATTCTATGTTCTAATTCCAGATTTCTGTATTAATGTGGTCCCATATTTCTGTACACATTTATTGCCTCAGTGAAGCATTCCAATATTCAGACACAGGAAGAACAAAGGAATTTTCTGTCTTCATCAGTCATCTTGCCTTCTAAAATAAAAGTCTCTTTAATCTTCTGGGCAGCAGTTGTAGATGTTTAGTGTAAAAAAATATCTTTTGATTATTTTGTTTCCCTTTGAATCATCCCTTGTCTGTACAAACAGAATATTGGTAATTGCTCTGGTTTAAGCATCATTGTACTGTGTGTAGTTACATATCTGCTTTTTCTAGTCTGAAGTTACGTGCTTCAGATTTTCTTCAGAAATCTTCTGAAGAAAAAAAGTAGAGCCTCTATTATTTTCCTGCTGTCAAATAAGCCATTTTCTCTTTCCATCCCATCAATAATCTAATTTCTATCTATTTTCTTTAGAGAGTTCCCCTTTCACACAAGCAAAGGGGGTTAAACATGAGCATTTTTTAGTATTATTCCACTGATAAGAATAATTGTGATGTCCTGCCTGTCCTGAATCAAAACTGTAAATAGGCAAGAAAAGGAAATGATTTCCTCTTTCTCAGCTCTCTTCTCTGTTAGGAACCCAAGCTGTCTCTCAGCAGCTGCTGTTGTGGGTGGTGCCCATCACACCAGCAGCGTTGCTCTGCAGAGAGGTGCCAGGTACAGCATCCACAGCATCTGCTGGTTTGGCTCCTGCTGGGGTGGCATTGGAATGCTGGCTTTTCCATTTCTCCCCCTTAACTGTTAAAGGCTTATTTAATCATACTCTTTGAATTTGAGTAGAAATTCTTTCACTTAGGAAATGTGTAATGCAAACCCTCTAACTCAGCTTCTTAAAGCATTACTGTATGTTTTTGTAGAAAATTTAGCTTTAGTATTAGAGTGCTTCTGTTAGTTTAGGGTAATTTTTTCCTGTGTCTTCTGTATTTTATTTTCAAACCCATATCATTAACTCAGTATTCATGTCTCAATGAAAACAGGTTCTTCCTGTGGTTGGGGGCTCTGATGAGTAGCCTGAATATTGCATATTGATTGCTCACAAATAGCGTTACATGTGAACTCCTTGTTTTTGCTTTGTGATGCTACAGAAGGTATATTATAATTTCTAAAGGGTGGAGAGCCATTAATGGAAAAAATGGTGTGTAGAATTATTGTTCTTTTTATTCTCTCAAGAAAAAAGGTGATGTTTGTTCAGTTAGAAAAAACTAAACTGTATGGATTTATGAAGCTTATAGGACATTCTGAGGCATTTTCAGAAAATGCATTTTTACTGACCTTGTATGAGACATGTCTGCCAGAAAAATTAGATTCATATGACACTAAAAGTTATAGATTTAAAACTATTTTTCCTCATCACGCAGCCATAAAAATTTGCTGCAAAGCAGCATCAGTTTTCTGCAATAGGAATTTACTAATCCTTCTTTCACCAGAACTAGATTTCATTTAGTTACAAAACAGATTTAACTGTAAGCCTGAACTAATTTTTCCAAAGGCTTGCATCAGTATTCAAATGAACTTGTTCAACAATATTAAGTCTGTTTTATTGAATACCTTCCTCTTGCCTATTCTATCATACTAGAAAGAAAATGTGTCAGGAAATTGGTGGTAGGCATAGGAAGATAATAAATTGAGAAGAGATAAACTGAGTGGCAGATACAGATATCTCAATCTGAATGTGGCCTGGTGGGTACATTTTCTTGATGCCATTTACTTTTCATTTATATATGTAAGTGTATATATATATAGATATGTATATATAAATATATAAGGAGTATATATGTATGTTCGTTGACATAATTATTTCCATACATTTCCATCTTCATTTCCCTATCAAGTCAGAATTACTTCAGTGTCAGAGCAGTTTATTGTAACAGTTCTATTTATCCCGAGGTTAAATTAAATCCATCCATTTGGGCTGTTCCTGTGGAACACTTTGTTAGTGAAATCATCATTTGTGGAATAGTGTTATGGGGTTTAATGTATTCATCTGGATGATGGGACAGCAAGTTTTTTGTTGGCACAAAACCAGGAGGAGGCTGAGATATGCCAAGGGGCTGTGCTGCCATCCAGTAGGACCTGGAGGGGCTGGAGAAATGGGCTGATAGGAACCTCATGGAGTTCAGCAAAGGGAAGTGCAAAGTCCTGCACCTGGGGAGGAAAACCCATGAGCCAGCAATGTGCTCTGTGGCAAAGAAGGAGAATGGTGTCCTGGGCTGAGTTAGGCAGAGTGTCACCAGTAGGTCAAGGGAAGTTGTCCTAGGGGCAGAACTTATAATGTATCTTGATTGTTTTCATGTCAGTTTTTTATTTTTTAGTGAATATTGCAGCATAAAGTTTTAAATAAATTGCCAGATTGATTATTTTAATTGACCTTTATAGCTGTAGCATAAGTACAGCCATGAAATTAGCAAATGACAGTTACTGATAGGTTTATCCTGACTTTTATCATTCTTCTATTTGTGAAAAAGTGTTAAGTGCAGCTTCTTATAGCTTAGTTTTCACTGTTCCCCTGCCTTGAAGTAAAGACCAGTAAGTACAACTTAGGGAAAGTAGGGAAAAAACCAGCTGACATTTTGGTGTATGTTTGCATGGTTCTTTACAGTGTCCTTTCATTGTGCTTTCACTCAGTACTGGAAGTTCTCAAAAGCAAAATGTTGCAGAACTCTGTAAGGTCTCTGAGTGATAATCACATGATAAAAAAATCTGAATTTCAAACATAAGTATCCTTCACTTCTGAAGAGCAGCAGTTGTAGTTGTATCTTTCACATGGATAAGCCTGTGTCAGTATGGCCTGTTGCATAAATGATGGAGTGCGTTTCTAGCTCAGTTTGTTTGCAAAGGGAGAATTATTTTGAATTCTAGAAAATTTTGATGTAGAGTTAATTGTCATGGATACCAAATTTAATGTTACTAAAGTTCAGTTCTGCCTTTGGGAAAAAAGCAAGCCAAAAAACCCCAAAACTACTGTAGCTTAAATATTAGTAACTTAGGAAACTTAAATACTTTATATTCTTAGGCAATAGTCTACTAATCAACATTTATATATCACAGCTAAAATTGAATTAAATTAGATTGAAACTAAATTACAAGGTCCTGAGTAAATTGGATTTGGTAATTTACTACTGAGTCAATCTGCAACTGATGTCATAATTTAGATTTGCTTCTTATATGAGAATGATGCCAAGAATTATTCTTCCCTTTGCAGTTTCAATTTGTGAGCGTGAAGAATAATGATCATGCTTGAAGTACAAAAGTAGTAACTGGCCAGATGTTAATAATGAATGTGTAAAGATGCCATTGCAGGTCTGGCAGCTCGTCTTTTCCTGAACTTGAGAGACAAAGCTGGGACTCAGTGACTCTCAAGAATGCTCAAAGTAAGAGGTGCCTTATGGTTTGTGTACATAAAACAGACAGGATTCAAGATGTAGGAGAAGTGTTGCAGATGTCATATTTAGCTGTTTTTAGAACCACTGTTTTTGTATGCATTAAACGCTGCCTCGAGAGCTTTAAGGAATTTTTAGTTTTTGACCACTGACCTGTTTATAGTTTATCACCCCAAATTCTGACAGCTGGCTTACTTCCAGAATGTGTGGGAAATCATTTTTATAGCAGGTATTTGAGGATGAGATCCATATCAACTTCTTTTTCCATTTCAGTTAGCTTTCAAAACGTATATTTAATTTTTTGAGTCCTAGAAAGGAATGGGTTGACATGATTTCCTACTCTCAGGTATAAATCAGGAGACTGTTTTATTACATAATAGCGTGGCTTGCATAAATGCACTCCATTTATGAAACCTCTTACGTATTTAGGGAAATTTCATAATATGCCATATTACTGTGAGTTGTTCTTCCCAGCTGGAACAACGGCCTTGGGCATGAAGCCACACAGTTGGGCAAAATAATGGCATCATTTTATAGCTTGATAATGGCACCATTAGCACAAGATATTATCATATCACCTTTTTATGGATACTTATACTTTAAACCAAGCTCTGTTATATGACATAAGTGCAGCATTGGAACAGACTTCAAAAAATAAAGGTGCAATTTTTCTTTCAACAAGTTAAATATTGTAACATTTATGTAGCTATTATCTTTATTCTTTATAAAACAGTGAGCTTCTCCTTTGGATGCTTAATAGAAAAATACATATAAACCCAGCAATTTTGCATCTGAAACAGGTACTCAGGTGTAAGGTGCTTCTTGACCCATCAAGTGAGACTTACTCCCAAACAGATGGATGAGAGCTCTGCTCTTGGCCAAATTGATGCATTCAAAAATGTGAAAGTTTCTCATTCTTCCAGTTTGATGGAGCTGCTGGTGCTTTGGAGATTATACAAAGTGCGAGTTCAGAAAGTTAATTTTGAGTGATGCAGAAGTCAGATTTTTAGCTCTAGTCTCAATTTGCAATTGTTGATCTGCTTACAGACTGCAGCCTCATCTTTGAACTCAGGCTTTGCTCCTCATAGCACATGTCCAGTTGCAATTAAAATGTGCAAGACCTACTCTCTCTGACAATCAGCTTTTTTATGACAGCCCAATCTACAGCAGTAAAGATTTCTGAGAGATTTTCTGTTCTTTAGTAGATCACTTTTGCCTATGGATGAACTACAAGTACTTTGACATAATAAAAGTAGGATAAAAATCTGAAACTGGGAATATCAGTTATCACTTTGGAAAACACATTAGGTTTTGAGTATTTCAAGGAGTGTATTGTGCAATTTTATTACAATTTCTTCAAATAAAATTTACTGTCTTCTTATCTGTTCAAAGTTTGGATCCCAAAGAATAGATGAATTGTTGCTTAAATACTTGATCTTGAAATTTGTCAGGCAGTTTGAGTTTAAAGTAGGAAACACGTTCATGCTAAATTGTGTTGAAAGGATTATGGGAAATTATTAAGATTTTCCTTTGATTTGAGAGCTTCGATTGCCTTCACTTTGGTTGGAATTCTTACATTTCATACCCAACATCTTTAAGAGGTGTTCGGATGGAATATTTGTATACTGACTTCGCCCAGAAAACAGATCAAAACCTATCAACCTTCAGTAAAGAAGGAGTTGACCTGAAATTGCACTTGAGTTCTGGTATCTTTGATTCCTATCCAGGCTTTTAAATTATAGCACAACAAATATTTGGTCACCTTGAAAAGTCACTGAAATCTATAGATAGAATTTTAGTAGATAAGATGTAAAGGAAAATAAGGAGAATTTCTTCATTTCATAGGAAAAAGGCGTCAGAAATATTCATGGTAGAGATTTGATTGAATATTGAGATGTTTTCATCCTTGGCATTAAGATTTTTTGTCATGATAAACAAAAAGTTAATAAATAGTTAAAAATAAACAAGTTAACAACAAATACTATAACAGACAGCAGTTTGTATTTTATTTAGTTCTGACTGAAAAGGTATACAAAGATTTTTTTGGTAATACATTCATTGAACTTCAATTTCAGAACGCTTAAAATCTCTCATTTCAGTTGGTTAATTTTGGAAGGACATTAAGAAGATTTGAACTTTTTTTTTTTTCAGACTAAGATTGGAAATGTATCAATTAAGAATGAATAAACCTTTTTTTTTTTTTGAAGACCATTTTAAAACTTTAATAACTGTGGCTTATAATTGTATTATCTCACACAGTGGTTGAGGTTGGAAGGAACCTCTGGAAGGTGAAATGAATGGTATCATCCAAAGATGGAGACATTGAGTAGATACCACTTCCCAGTGCAATTCTTCAGGCCAATAATGAAAAGGCAGAGAAGTGCTCTTTACAAACCATGAACATTAGACTGGTGCTTCTGTAATAGTGTGTTGCAGTACATATATAGATTATATTACATCAAAGTATTTGTCATGATTACCGGAATCAGGGCATTTCTTTCAGGAACTTTGGGTGTAGCAAACTTTGAATGTCTGTCAGTTGCTATCAAAATATCAATTGGTACCTTTTTTCTTTACTTGTGATGTAAACAGACATTTGCAAGATGTATTTTATGCTTTAAAATGAATAAAAAGCATAGTCCTCTTTGGTACAATACATGAAGAAGGTTAAGTTTCACTTGAACTAGATAGTCTTTGTTGTTTCAAGTTAATGTGGATGTCTGTGCACTTGCCAGCCTTGGAAAAATGGAGAGGAAATTAAATCTTTCAGAAATCCTTTTTCTGTCTTCTCTCCTATTACTGACACAGAGGCCTAATAACTCCTACTAACAACTGTGAGAAGGGTAATAATCGTGCTTGTTAGTGGAATCACAGAATGATTGGAGTTGGAAAGGACCATCTGGAGATTGTCTGACCCCTCAAAGCAGGGTCAGCTAGAGCAAGTTGTCCAGGGCTTTGTTGAGTCAGGTTTTGAATATCTCCAAGGATTGAGAATCAATACCCAACCTGTCTGAGCAGCCTGCTCTAGTCTTCGATCATCCTTGCAGTAAAAAAATATTTCTTATGTTTAAATTGAATTTTCTGTTTTTCAATTTGGTCGGATTTAGGTTATGTTTAAAAGGACAATTGGTACATAAACCACTTTTAACTTAGTGTTTAAAAAAAAATATTATTGAGAATGATTTGTATTGAAAGAGTTTTGCAGGATAGAACATCTCATTTGTGGAAATCGCTTGTAACCTTTGAATATGGTCTCATGGTTTCATTGTACTGTTTCCCACCAGGCTAAGTTAAGATTTCAGTAAACAACATAAATCAGCATTAAACCCTCTACAGATGCATAAAATAATTGCAAAAAACCCTCACTTGCAGCTAGAAACCAATTAAGCATTTGTTCTCAGAAATCATAAATATACAAATCTCTATTTTTTGTATGTATGTTCTTGTCTCAGTGAAAATCATGAGTATGTTCTCATTTGGAAAAAGGGGTGTTGGGGAAAATGGAATAGTCTGGGGAATTTCTGTAATCACTGAGGATAAAAAAACTCCTCCTTTTTGAGTGTAGTCAATACGTTTACTGGAAGACATCTTTCTGCTGTATTTTTGTCCCAGAAAATGTACTGAAAATCTTTCCTGGAATACTCTGAGGATATTTCTTACATATGACTGTTGGCAAGATAGATACCTTTAAAATCTGTATGTGAGAAGTTCACCCTGCAGGGAGTAAAGAGTATGATTTTAATTTCTTAACTTCACTTTTTCGACACCTTCCTCCACTTGAAGCCAGATAGTCTGAATTGTCTTTTAAGGTGCGTGTTCCTCTGTGCCCTGCTCATGCCTCTCTTAAAAAAGCCTGCTCAGGCTTATAGAGTGAAATAATTGGAGTTTGTCAAATATGATAATTTTGTGGATAAATTTTTGGAAAAAGTTGCATTTTTTTTAATTTCTGAAACTTTCAAGAAAAATATTTCAGGGTTAAACAAGGTTTTCACTTAATTTCTTCTTTTTTTTTAAAAGCAGAACCATTTTCCATTTTTCAAATTTTAGGAAAGTAATTTTCCTGATAAAGGCTTCTCAAAACTGTTTAATGTTTTTTTTGGTCCAGCTCAGCCACTTTTCAAAAACTGGTAGCTATGGGAGAAAATTGTGACCTCAAATTTCCTAGCTTTCTGCAGGAACCCCCATACTTTGTTCTGAAATGTTATCTAAAACTAATGTGAATAATTGATTGTTTTATAAGTATTTTCTTCCATTTCCTTCTGTGGTAACATTGGCTCTTGCGTGTGTGTCTTTCCCTCAGCTGGTATAGTTGAGGTCATCTCTGTTGTTCTCTTATTAAAAATCTTGTAGGCGCTGAGTTTTTAAAATCAGACTTTGAACCCACATCTGTCCACACAGGACATGCAGAGCCATGTTCTGTAGCTTTGATTTTTAGGAAACAAAGTTTTGTTAGGGAATTTCCTCTAGTTTACCGTATTGCACATGGAAAATATTTCCCTAGTTAAGAGAAGAAATCGTTTTTCTGAGGCATAGAGGAAGGCTGGAAGATACCTGATCTTTACTAGACTTACTCTTCCAGATAAGTTTCTTACTTATTGCCGTACTCCTCTGCCATATAAATTCAGATCAGCAAATGAAGTGTTTTAGAATTCTGAAGTCTGTGTAACAGAAACTGCATTTATCTTTCTGAATGTGGGTTTTTTGCATGTAGGATCTTTGCCCTGACTCATAGACTTGTTTTGTCAGAAGATGATCAGTGTTTTGAGATCAAATTCAGCTATGCAGACACCCTCTCTGTTCCTACTCAAATGGAAAGAATCTCCATAGCTGAACAATCACCCCAAAAGCAGATCTTAACATCTCTGCCTGAAGTTGGTATGAAGTATTCAACATGAGGAAGGAAAAGGCACAACCTATGTCTTGACACAGTGCAGGCCAGCGTCATAATTATGTAGAGCTCTTGAAAGGTACTTTCCTCCTTCTCTCTGAAAGGATGAAGTGCTCTAGCTGCAACAGTGTTTATTTTCTTTGAATTTTGATTTTGTTAAAGCTGTTCAACAGACAAATGGTTATTTTTGATTTGCACAAGCCTAATTAAACAATTAGAGCTTCTGGAAAATACACTGGGAAATTCAGTTTTTAAGAAGTGAGAATAAAAAGTACACTCAGCGCTGACAACTTTAAATATTTGTTTTCTTTTCAACAATGGGGCCTTTATGGATTAAAATAAATCTGAAGTTCTTTGTTGCTTGTCCATGAGCTCATTCTGAGCTTTGCAGGTCACAGTTCTAGGTGATGCATTTCATACATTACACTCTCATTTCTGTATTTCAGTTATGAAACTTCTGTTACAAATGCTGTAGTTTCGTGGCAATGACTGTTGCCAGTTCCTGTCAGCGTTGCCCAGCGTGTCATTGCCAGAATGTCAACATGGCCTTGCTTGTTGGAAAACAGTTTCAGCTGAGCAGGCCCTGCTCTTTGGTTTTACATCATTCTGAGTCTCCCTGAAACCCAGTTTCTCATCCATCTTTCCCAACCTAATTTCTGCAAGTTGTTAAAAAAGATTTCTGCTTATTACCATTACACATCTCTCTGGGCTTTTTACAAATACTCTTCTGACTGTGACAGCATATCCTCGGTGATATATCAGTGATGCATCACCCTGACTCTACAGAATGTACTGTGAGGGTGACTGAAGTCTCAAACTGACAGTTGTATCTGCTTTTTTTTTTTCAAATTTATTACAGCTTGCACTATAATAGGAGTTTCAAATGATGGATAGAAAAATGAAAGAGAGTAAAACTAACATAACAAAATTGAATCACAACGTGTTCTGCTAATCCTCACAATTTAATTTTAATTTTATTTTGTAAAAGTCTCAGTTGTCACTTTCTGCATTTTTCCTCTTTAAGGAAAAACATAGAACTCATTTTCTTGTTTATATGTTATATAGTTTCTTTCTTGGTATGCTGGGTGTTTTTTAGGTTTCCTTTATTTGAAGGAATTAATATTTTCACCTTAGTGTGATCTGTTGTTCTTTCAGCAGAAAATCTTAGAATATTCTTGTCCCTTGTATAGATAAGTGGACATTATCCCTTACATTCAACCCCCCCACACTTTTCCTTCAGTGAATAAACATTCAATACACAGATCTTAATCCGTTTGGTTTTTTTTCTCATACCTTTTTATGTTGGCTCTTCTAAATTATATAGGTTATTATGTGTCCTCTTTACTCTCCTGCACGTGTAAACAACTCCCTTACCCTTCTTTGCATACTTTGGTGTTCTTTTCCAAGAGATGTGGATCTTCAGTAAAAGATTAAAATAATCATAAAGCTGAAGAACATTTTCTCTATAAAGTTGAATGAGATTTTAGTGTCTTCCTTTGTTATCATTTCACAATGATGATCAAAAACATTCACTTGGGTACACATAGTCTTGAAAATGCCTGCCAGTCTTTCATGAGAGGCAGGACCAAGTATTTCAATTTCTTGTCTTTGCATTCTGCCCTGAAATCCTGGTTTTTGTGAAGCCAAAAGGAAGTCAGTAGGTATTTACCACTGATAGTAACGTAATCAGCACTCACCTGGGGAGAAAAAAGTGAGACTTTAAAAAATTTTATGTGTATTCTATCGCAGTGCTGTTCACAGGATAAACAAAATTCAAGTATTTGTGCTGTGTGTGGCTGCTGGAATGCAGACACCTTCCTCTTTTCAGAAGTAATTGCATCAAGTATGCTCACACTGACTGCTGCTCTCATTGTAGCTGTGCTACGTACATCGAGGAATTAGAGCCTCTGTCTTTCGTGGCCTTATCAAAAGGTGAGGAGGAGAACAAGAAAATACATCAATGAATTTCTCTGCTGACTGAGAATGCTGCTTTTTGGTTGTTTTAGACATGAGAGAGGGGAATCACCAAGCACCACACAAAAGATCAGAAAGTGTAATTTCTACGAAGTGGTATTATACACATAAATCTTCTGAAAGACAGATACCTCTGGGATATCATAGGCTATAGACTTCTGTGTAATCCATTACCCATGCCGATATAAACCTTTGATTTGTGGGTCTAAACCTGAGGCTGAGTAACCTCATAAATATGCTAATCCACAGTAATCAAGAAAAGTGCCATTGCAAATACAAAATTTTTATTCCACAGCTCCAACAGCTTTATAGCATGCTCTACATTTATAACAATAAACTTTGGGAAATTACTCTCTTCATGTTTAAGAAAATGCTTTGCCCTTTTCTTGTCATCTCACAATGGGTTTTACATACATTATTTTGAATGGCATGATCTTTATGCAAAATTCAGGGCATGTTTTGCCTTTTCTAACCAGGTATTTGATTTCTAAAATGAACAAAACATTGCATAAATTTTAAAAATTCAGCTTTTGTAGCCTTATAAAAATTTTATTATCATTTTTATTAGGCTGGAGACCAGCTAGTGGGTTAACTGGTAGATTGTCTAGCAAAACCAGCTGTACTGTAGATGTAAAAAAATAAAGACTTAGAGAAATTTGAAAAAAACCTTGTCATTTTAGCAGCATGTTTTCCATCTCAGTTATATGTGTTTCTGCACATATATATAAGTATGAATGTTGAATGCCAGACCACCATATTAATTTCTATAGTCACTCAAATAGCTCAGCGTCAATTTATTTATTTATTTAGGAAGGGTGAAAAGTATCTTCCATGCAGGACATTTTTCTATCTATAAACTTCAGAATGCAAGGAGAAGTGGAATCTGCACCTTGGGAGATTCAGATTGAGTACTAGAAGAAATTTGTTGTGTTAGCAATGGTGCATTGAGACAAATTTTCTGGACTGGCCATGGAATGTTCACTCTTGGAGGTTTACAAAACTTACCTGGGAAAAGGCACTGCTGGCCTGATCTGGTGCTGGCAGTAGCCTGGCTTTGAGTGGGAAGCTGAACAACCTGAGTTTGTGATGTTCCTCCCCAGCCCCATTTCTGTGACTCTGTGATAAGAGCACATTCCGTAACAGGTGCAGCTTTCCTAATGGGAAACTCCTTAATTTATCAAGTCATAATAAGATGTCAGAAGAAGTCATAACAAGAAAGCTGAAACCTGGGGTTGAAAGGAAAATTCAATTCTAGCAAGTGACAAAAATGGCTTTTCCTTAATGTAGCTTGACAAACAAAACTGTATCGTCATGCAATGCTTCTCTTTGTAGCAGAATTTAATCATTCAACTCTGCCTGACAAATTCTCTCACTTCATTCCCTTCACTTCTGTATCTAATTTTTCTTCCTGTCCATTTAATCTAGGTGGGCTTTTAAAAACCAGTGTTTCGAAAGATGTTGTCCAGAAATCTGCTGTTTCACACAGTTTATAGGAGAACTCAATCCTGCAAAGATTTATGTCTAAAATAACTTTCTGGTACTATAGATCTTTGTGTCAATTACTTTTAATCTTTTTTTACATTTAATTTTGAAACATGTCATTTCTCTCTTGTCTATGTCTTTTAATTTCCTTCCATTCTTTCATTGACTTTAATAGTCAATATTTCGGTTTCTTAGTAATGTCCATCTGAATCATTATGAAAATGCTTTGCATACTGAATAAAACGGTAAGTTAAATAACAGTTTCCTGCCCCAGATTTTCTCCTTCACTTCTTGGTGTTTATTAATGTAGAGTTTTTCTGTGTGGTGTATGTTTGTTCGTATGTGTACACAAGCACAAAATTGAATAAAGAAGTGGAATGCACATACTGAATTTAATAGATAAAGTACCTATTAGGTAGGAAAAAAGTTCAGCTGTTACAACCTTATTTAGGAATGTCTTTCATCTTACTTGAATACAAAACTAGATTGTCTTTCCGCCTCTCATGACTCTGAATAGTGAAAATAACACCCTGTAATTATTACATTTTTTGAGAAATGAAGGGGTGGGTATTTGGATAATGTAGTGTGTGCCAGCATGAAAGACAGGGCTTCAGCAGGCAGAGATAATCTATGGAAGCTGTTTATCAAATCTTGATGTGAAGTCTGAATTTATTTGTTATCTTTCATTTTCTATTTATGTTATCAGTATGAAAGTTTTGTTATCACTAAATCTTATCATCTGGGAGGACTGTTTTTCAACATCAAACTGAATTCTTTACAGCCTTTAACACAGCAGAAGGAAGTAGGATTCTGCTAGGAGGCACTTAGCTCCATGTTGCTTCTCAGATCATTTAATCCCAACAACAAATATTTATTTTGCCTGTTTTACCATTACACTGTTTTACAGAAATACCCAGTGAGTACTTACAAACCATGGGAGAAATTTATCTCACCTAACATTATTTCTATTCTAAGTTTGACATTAGGTCTATAGTCTAAACTAACTGCAGAATCCCTGTGTTGTTAGTGGAGAGAAATGGCAGCTCCACAGGGTAATTCCTTCCAAGTTATGAGAGCCCCACATCTATTTCAGAGTCACTCACCTATGAAGTGCCTTCCTATCTCTGCTGATTATTTTAAGCTACCTGACTAATTTAGACTAGGTTCACACATGGGACGAGATTTGACATATTCCACATGGCAAAATTCAGATACATTTCAAAATTTATTTTTCAAGTTCTAGGAAAGCCAGTATGTAAAATAAATGTGTGGCACTTTTAGCCTCCAAGAGTTTAATGTTTCCCTTATTTAGACAGATAAAATTTGTTGGTAATCTTGTCCTTTCCTTACCATGTTCTCTTGGAATTTCTGTTTACCAAAGGAAAAGAAAATATATTTTGTGCTTTGCCTGTTAAATATTTCTATTGAGAAACTGTCAGTTTCCTACCATCCATCTCTCACTTGTGCAGGTCACTCTTCATGGTTGAAGTCCAATGTGAAAGAAGAGTCAGAACCATTTTTTACTCTCTCTAAGGATATCCCAATACATAATTGTACTTAGAATTGCATTTATATAAAAAAAAAATCGGAGTATCTTACCTTTTCCTTTGCAACTGCTGATTATTCAGTAGTCATGTATTTACTGAGTTTAAAGGTATCCATAGGTACCATTCCCCACCCCCAAATTGTTATGTAATACATATTAATGTATTTAAAATAGTTTATACTTGGGTCTCTGCAGTCATGTTTCTGCAGAGTAGATATCTAAACTTCGCTTTGTACAACAAGAAGTAAATGTGAGAATTTATGTGTTTAGATTTTCTAGCATCCTCATTCCAAATTATCACAGTGTTCAATCTTTTACATTTTCCTTATAAAAGAAGTTGTGCACAAAAATGTGGCCATCTACACAAATATTTTCCTCAGCTGACTTTCATGTTTTTTGTCTGAAGTTGCCTCAGTCAAGAAGTGTCACTCATGAAAGTGTGAAAGATGATGGACAACAAAATACATTAGCCTTTATGTTCCATCGCTATCCATTTCTTCTGATTCAGTACATACCTAGCACCAGTGTGGGAGTGTATAATAGTTTTATCCAAGAATAAATTAAATTATGGTTTTGATGATACTGAAGGAAGTAATAATTCTGCAGGGTTTAAGTCTTCATAATCAACACAGTCCAGGCAGTTTAGTTTGGGTTATGTCTGACCTTATTGCATTATGTTTCTAGGTTTAATAATTAGACCTTCTATCAGAGTTTTGCCATGTATTTATTTTAGTTTCTCTTATTTGTTCTTTCTTAATTTATTAACGGTGGAAGATGGAAGAATTGCATTAACGGAAGTATTTGTTCATGGTTTGAGAGCCTGAGCAGACAGAAGTTTGCTTTAGTGGGTAATGTCATGAAATGGAGGGCAGATTATAATTGCTTTTTGTGTACATTATTTGAATATATGAAACATTTCATGGATTAGGTTCCTGTTTACTGCAAATGTGGGATTTTGATTTAGTGCCTAGTTTTCCCTTTCCTTTTCCTTTTGCATGATTAGTTTTGTTAGAATTGTGGAGACAGCTTCTTGACACCTGTATTTTTAAACTAAAAGACAAAGTTCTGAGGGCAGACTCGCTGTTTCCATATGAAAGATGTCCCTGAGTCAGACTTTCAAGATTGTCTCATTTTTGTCGTGGAACAGATCTTGACCTATTGTTCTGTAGGACTCTATTACTGCTGCGTGTGATAGTCAAGGTAAAGATGAACTGGAGAAATGGGAAAAAATGAATCCATCCCTGCAGACATTAACTTCTGAAGGCTGGAAAAATCTGTGTTCAAAAGTTGTTCCTCTTTCCACAGACCTATTCCATCCATCATTATTCAGTGTAAAGTGTATTTCCTACATCATGTGCGTAACCAAAACACGAAAAATTGAGACGTTCAATTCAATTCAATGCACTGAAACACTGATTGCAATGCATCCTTGTGTCAGTGCTCTCTGGCATATTCTGCTGCCTATCTGACTTTTGAATCCTTTATTGCTATAAAATATTTTCCAGCAGTCACAATGCCTTGTCTTCCAATTAGGCCACGTATTGTTAAAAAAGTTTGTGTGCTTGCTTTTTTAAAACATATTTTTCAAAAACTTAAATGTGGCAGAGAAAAAAGATAGACATGTCTTTTGTTTGTTGTAACAATCTCCACAGTTCATTTATCACTCATCAGCCTTGTCTTCATAGACCTTTCCATGTCTTAAGACTGTGAGCTGGAACATTAATGTATATGTATATGTAGATGTAGATGTAGATGTAGATGTAGATGTAGATGTAGATGTAGATGTAGATGTATATGTATATGTATATGTATATGTATATGTATGTGTGTGTGTGTAAATCCCACATTTGGCTTTGGAATATTTTCATTCTCTCTGAGTTTTCTACATTTAATCTGTATATTGGTGTTACTTTGATCTAATGGAATACAAATGTAGTCCACAACAACAACAATTATAGTAATGATGATACTAACACATAGAGGTTTTCCTTTGCCATGAAAGATTGTGTTCCATATGGCACTTGGTTCTATTCCATAGGAAATGATGGAAAGCATATTTATCTTCATCTTTATTTATAAGAGAAGATAGAGATAATATTTATGGGATCTACAACTTTTTAGATGTTTTGGGGAAACTGAAAACTACTAGGGTATGATACAAATTAACAAAGGAGATACTTGTCTCCAGTATCTTTAAATCCAAAGTGAAAACCTGGGATTGAAGGGATTTTCCTTTTCTTGTCCCTTATCTGTGTAGGCACAAGCAAAAAGACAATTACATTCCTATCTATATGAAACCCCCATGGAAATAAATCTTTTTAATTGTATTGTGGTTCTTTGTATCAGTCCTAGGTTCATGACATTTGCTTGCTTCTTTGTGGTCTACTTTATAATTTGAATATGTACTCTTTTTGTTAATATTCTGCATTGAAAATACTCTAAGATGCATGATACTGTTCAGAAAATACTGTAGTTCATCTTTTAAACATGAACTCTAATGTAATTATGAGAAGATGTTTGATTAAATTTGGAAATTACTTTTGGGATGAAACTTTATATCTAACTGTGTTTCTGCTTTAAAGTATGAGTACTTTCAGGAAAATCCCATACAACCAACCAAGCAAGTCTTACAGACAGATGTTCTTCCATGAATTTGCAAACATGGTCTGCAGCAATACAACACTGCACTTATCTTGAGTAGGTGATTAGATTAATAGGAGTTGGAAAATGTAGAATCATTCCTTTTGTGTCCATTTTTGTGCAAAAACTATCTCTGAGCTTCAGAATATGCAAATCATATAATTTTTTATAATCTGATGTAAAATCATTGGCATGTTGTAAATCTGCTTACTTCATGTTTGTGAGGTGTTGGAAAAGAGAAGTAGAGACACTATAGTTTCTTAGAAAAATTTGAGGTAAAACTTTCCTGATATGATTGTGATCAGATTGCGGGGTTTGATTGCAGACTTTCCCTTGACTGGAGTTGTTCCTAGACTCGCAAAGGCTGTTAAGAAATTCTGACACCTTGAATGAAAATAATTGTAGTAAGGCAAAATCTAAATGCTCCTTCAATGAAGAGCGTTTCAGCAGGACACAAAAGGTGAACGCTATCAAAACTGGCATGTTTTTTTCTCCTTGTGCTAGTTCATCACCTAAAGTATGGTACTTGTAAAAAAACATTCTGGAAACACCAGGAGTGAATTTAAATACTAAACAGTATTTGAAGTGAATCCAGACAGCATTTAAAATAATAAAAAAGAGCATTTGGAAAGCTTTTAATTTTTGTTCAGGGTATACTTAAACAATTGTTTATGTTTGGGATGCACTTCATACTGGGCCAAAGAAGTCTTCTGGTCTTTTCTCAGATGTTATCTTTTGGGTAATTGACCTGTGCTTGGCTGTGTTGGGCTGGCACAAGGCACAGTAGCACTGTTATTACTGAAGTTTACATTATAGCTTTGCCCTAAAATAGAGAAAGAAAAAGAGAAAAAAGATAAAATCTTGAGTATCATGAATTATCATTTCAAAAGTTCACAAGTCAGCTATGAAAGGGATTCAGAGTAATTAGATATAATTACTAGTCAAGATCAGATCTTGAATGCCCAGAAATCTCTAAACCCAACAATTATTTGAAAAGACTGTAAATACAGTTAAACACATTGTATGATTCAAAGTAGATTCTCTATATCTTCAGTTTGATAATTATAGACTGAAAAACTGAGTAACACGGGGACTTATGGATATTTGTAGATATAACATAAATATTAAGTACTGTTCTTAACATTAGCAAAAAGAACTTACAAAAATAATTATAGGCTGTATTGCATGCAAGTGTGAATGTCTGTATGTATATGCTGTCTTAGAGATAATTCTTAAATATTCACAAAAGTTATAGCAAGGAGCTGAACTAGTGCATGTTCTGGTGATGCTGTAAAAATGTAGCCCAAAAGAATATTTATTACTTTGTCTTTAAATTAATTTGCTTTGAAACTGTTTTATTATGCACCAGATTTATAATTTTAAAAATTAACATACACATTAATTTTAATATTATACAATTAAAATATTTTAAATGTATTAATTTTAAGCACTATATGTTGTTTGTCTTCTCTAAAACCTTGTTTCAGTGTTGTTATTAAAACGGAAGATGCTGTTGGTCAAAACAGTTGACTATAAACAAGACAATTTATAACAATATGATTTCTTAATATTTTTCATATTGTTTTTATTGTTCATATTAAGCAGATATTTCTATTAACTGTACTTCAGTAAAAGTATTCTATTCCATTGTTTGTATTTTGACACCAGCAAGGATATGGGAATTAGTTGCTCATCTCACTTTATCATAAATGCAGGTGTGTGCAGACTAGACTGAAATTACACTTGAAAGTAATCATTCATGGAGCCATAAAACCCCAGCCTAAAAAGAGCTGTTGAGTCTGAAAATGTTGTAATTTACTTCTATTTTATTTGCAGATTGCCTTCTCACAGCACAATACTATCATGGATCTGGTGCAGTTCTTTGTCACCTTCTTCAGGTAAATTGCTTTTTTTATCTTCTGACTGAAATCCTGATGACTCTTTACCATCAAACCAGTATCTTAACCAGCTTCTGAATCTTGAGAAATGCCTGAGAGGAGGCCTTCAAACTGTGTTTCCTGATTTGCACCAGTGGAGGGTCCAGGCCAGTTGAAGGCAGCTGCTGGAATCTTGCATTATATAATTGTGTGTTTTGTATTCTGTGGTACAATCTTCACACTTCATAAAGATTAGCTGGGTTTGTACCATAAATTACAGTGATTAAGAAAAGCCAGCTAAACTTAAGTAATTTATGTGTGTGATTTTTCTATAAACACTTTTATGGAATTATTTAAAATTATGGCTCTGTTCAATAGCTTGTTATTTTTAATAAAGTGCACCACATCACTGCTAATGCTTTCATGTGTTGGAGCTTAATTGTGAAAGGCAGTGGGTGATGCCTGAGATTTGCTTCTGGCAGCAATGCAGGGATGGGCTTCAACTGCAAATGGACAACTATTGTAGAATCTGAACAAAACCCCACTGAAAGACTTCTTAAAAGTTCAGCTCTCTTATAAAATGTCACAAACTTGAATATACATGGATTAGTTACAGTGCTTTGAAATCTTGCTGTGAAGATATTTCCCAATAACCGTGAAGTGTACACAAAATGTGAGCAGTGACAGACAGGTATGTTTATCAGACTTTGTGTATTTCTAGAATGGCCATGACTTTGTTTCACAAGTTCACAGCATGGCTTCCCTGTTGCCTTTAATCACTGTGCTCTGAGGAACTGTACCTAAAGAATTAGACTCTTAAATACCATGAATGGACCAAATTCTGTTTATTGCTGTTGCCAAAAAGGGCACAGAAATGAGCAGAGCTGAAGTTTTCTGTACCCAGGGCATTGGCTAATGGAGAGGAGTTTAGTAGGTGATATAAAATATCCCATTTCTCCTCATTCACCACAAACAGAGCAATAAAATGCTGATTGCCTGAAGTTCAGTCTGGTGGTGTTTTGGGTGTTTCGTTTTTGAGGGTTTTTTGTATTTTGTTGTTTTTTTTTTTTTTCTCTTTTTTTTCATGGGGAGACAGCAAGTTCTTAAAAATTATGGTGCTTATGCAAATGTTTAGATTACAAACCCATACAGAAGAAAGCAAAGTCTGTCCAAGTACAAAAGAACAGAGGGATCCTGTGACAAATAGCAGAGCTGAACTAAGAGCAGTTTGTTGGTGCTCCATGCCCTGATGCAGCCGTAGTAAATATGAACCATAGGCTCTGTGGTGGTGCAGCCATCTCTATGGATACATTGCATTATCTCTCCTGGTGTGGTGGTCTATCTCATGTGGCTTGTTCTTGTTGGTAAATGCAAACTCATCCTGATCCTGATGCAAGAAGAGATCTGCCTGCCTGAACTGGAAGCTAATTGGAGCCCGAGGCAGATGTAATCCCCCTTAGAGAGAGCAAGGTTGTAGGGAAGCTGGCAGTGAGCCTCCCACTGCCTTTGACTCAGCCCCAGCCTCATTATACAGCCAAGGCTTTCGGCTGGCACTCAGTTCAACAGGCCCTCACAGCCATCTCCAGTGCAATGTTAATGACCCACCTTAGGAATCCAGTTGCAGAAGTATGTAAAGGAATCAGGAAATGCCCTGAGTGGTGCCTTGCAGTGATCCAAGCCAAGGTGCAAACCTTAATTGCAGGGCACCCTGTAGAGACACAGGCAAACCCAGCTAAGGTTTGATGGTTATAATGAGAAAGAGTGTTTAACACAAAAATATTTTAAAATCTTGGTGTAAGGTTGTATGGTACTTTTCTACAACTGAATTGGTATTAAGGTGTCTGTAGAGACAGGATGTCAACAGTTTGTAGCCTAAAAGAATCATTTTAGTAAGGGTTTGTTTGTTTCTTGTTTTGTGTGGGTTTAGGTTTGTTTGTTTGTGGGGTTTGGTTTTGTTTTCTTTACTTAATGGAAATGTGGTATATTATGACTGGAAAACCACAGTGGTAAGAGTAATAACCCAAGCCATAAATACTAAGGTTATTGATAGAGAAAATAATTGTTTTAAAGACAATTTGAATGTGCTTGATAACAAAATGTATTTCAACATGCTTTGATAAACATGCATTTGCATTTCTCCCATCCAGTATTATACTTCTCCTGTTTCTGAGGATTTGACATAATGCTGTTCACCTTGCCTAGCCAAAGCAGCAAATAGATCCATTTGACAATAACAGCTGTTCAACAATCAGGCAAAAGTATAGTTTAAAACTGTTCCTTTATAGATTTCGTGTTCCAGACTGAAAGACAAAATGGACATTTCACTGCTTGAATCAGAAACATCAAAACAGGCATTTTTTAGAACTGTCCTGATGTATCAACATAAACTGTTTTAAAAGTATTGTTCTGTAAGGACTTTATTTAAAACTATACGTAATGAAGCACAGAATCTGTGGTTAGCGCTGCAATTAATGCTTGATCTACCGAGACTGATATTTTATGTCCTAGAACAAAAAAGTTAGATAAATAAAAGTTATATTGAAAGAAAATAAGCAGAATATTGTACAAACTGTAGTGATCCAGACCATGATATGCATCGTTAAAAACCACCCCCCTGTTTAATTTCATTTTTTTTCTACTGGAAGGTTCCATTGTAACTCCTGCTTCAGTGACCTTTTCTCTAAGAGTAAAAATTCAATGTAAGAGTAGTAACAGATTCCAGACTGTCTTATAGAAAGTGTGGCATCTGTGTTGCCGTGCTCAGGGCCTTGAAGACTTTTAGGCATCACACAAATTGAGAAGTCTGTGACTTTTATTTTCCATGTGCTTTGAAGAAGTACAGATCTCATTAGAAAATTTCACAGGCAGCGAATGTGAGTGATCTTTCTTCTTACACTGAGGAAATGCAATATCTACAGTTAAAGAGAATATATTTCTCTATCACCTTGACCACTAAAACACTCAATATGCTAAAGTTTGGCACTTCTTTTTGTTTGAAACTCTAAGTGATAAAGAAATTTTCAGTGTTTCTGTGTATGGATTTAGCTGACTAGGTGCTAGGACATTTTAGACATTTCATAAGGGTATATGAAGTAACTTTAGTTTCTGAAAACATTATTTACTTCTTGAGATCACATCTAACATCCACGAAAATTAATTTTTCAATAATTGTTAGTTTTTGTTATCTGTGATTGGAGTAAATCCCAAATTGAGAGCTAAGAAACACTTGATTTCTATACCTGCTTTTAAATAAAATTGTAACAGTACAACAGAATTTATAACAGTACTCAAGCAATTCCCAGATAATTATTTGTATTAAGAATCTGAAACATAATTCTGGTAAGAAATGTGGTTAAATCTCATAATCAAAAACCAGGCAAGCGTGAAATTGGTGCAGATGACAAAGGTTAGCTGTTAATGTTCTTGTGATGGGAAATGATAAGCAACTGCTACTGTCAGAACTATGTTTTTAAAGCCTTTTTCAAATACATGGTACCAACTACTAACTCATCAGGCACTTTCTCTGAGCTCCCAGAACTATTACTTCCCTTGCCTCTGATACTTTGAGTGAATCTGATTGACTTAATAGAATATTTTAGTCACTTTTATAACATATCTTCATACTGTCATAAATTACAGAATTTCCAATTTTTAATAAGTAGAGCACTGTTAAATAATATGGACTCTCTGAGAGTCTGAAAATCCTTCTTTTATGTGTGCTTTAAGAAATTCCAAGAAAAATTATGGTCATTTAGACTCAGGGGTACATTCTTTCTGTTAAATCTTCCTGTGATCAGTATAAATAAGAGTAAACAATATTCAAAATACACCCAGTATTTATTGCAGGAGGAGGGGATGGGTATTTTGGTAAGGATGAGCATGAGCTACAATAGGAGCTGCAGCAGATGCTGAAGAACCAGCTTTATTAACTCCATATGTAGGACTGTGTGCCAAAATCTCTGAGCAGTCCCTTCAGTTGTGTTCCTTGCAGTGGGAGGGGATGGCTGCATTTCAGCAGGTTGTGTTAGAGCTCCTGAGAGCTGCAGTGCTTGAATCCACTGCTCTGGGGGTAGATCTGCAATGGGAGAACTCTTTGCCAGCATCCTTTGGTCTGTATCCCTGCCTTCATGTTCAGTTTCTGTTAAGATGAAGGATGATAAATTAATGCTAGGTTTTGGCATGCATATCTTTATGAGATCGAATATTGATCTCCATAAGAAAGACAAAACACAACGTGTTGGGATCAGATCATATCCACCATGGCTGGGGTCTCACAAAATGCAGAACTCTTATAAATCTAAATTAGAATATTTTATGGTAACATGAAAATCAAGTTATCATAGCAAAATGGATTTTACATTTGGGGCTAAAATAAAATTGATTTTTACTTAGTGATGCATTAAACAGTTTTTACCTCAGAAGCACAGAGTTGTTCGACTTCCTCTCAGAAAAGCACATCTGTACTGTGGTGGGCAATTTGAGTTGAGTTTCCTTTCTTTAAATGTTTGTTTTGAATTGTTGAATGTAGCTTTGTGTCTTCTGCTCTCTGAATCACACAGAAGCTTTGTCATCACTGTCGGGTTATTTGATATGTTCATATTTCCTGAGAAGGCAGCCACTTGTTACTGGCCTACAGGCAGAGGAGATTCCCCAGTACCGCTGGATCAGTTCCTCTTCAAAACAACGGATGAGTCACTTAATCCATCAGTGAACAGAACTGTTTTCCAGTATTTTCTTCTTGTTTTTCATCTTTCTGTTTATCCTTTGAGTCATTTGGAAGTGTGTGTGAGTGCACTAGTGCTTGCCATATTTTGATTTCAATAATCACTGTTCTTCAAAATACAGAATAGCTGTTCAGCTATCTGAAGGTGGCCTATATGTGCCTGCTTGGTATAAAACAGGTGTGGGCTTTTTCCTTCCTTAAAGTCAGTGCATTTAAAATTTGGAACTCTCACTTCCTTTACATATCAAATCCAGTGAGAGGTGTTCATTGTACCTCCTGAAGCTCTGGCACGTTCTCCTTTCAAGGGTGTGTCTTTCTACAGCTGCATTGGATTTTGTATCCTAAGAAGCATCACAGATTATTCATACTGTTTTATGTTTTGACTCTCCACATTTTGTATTCTATTTTCTTAGCTCCAGTTAGTCAATTGCTTTCTTAGACTTCAACAACATTGGTGCTCACAGCTATTTTTCTTCTAGACTGCTTAATCCTGGTCACTTTTTTATGAAACTCCAATCCACTGTACTTCAAACAAAAGAACTAGAACAGGTTTTCATCTGTGATAAATGGACTCGAAATTCTGCTTTTATCATTTTAATTCCAAACAGGAGGAATTCAGTCTTCTTATGACATGTACCAGTTGCAAAGTCAACTTCAGGAGTTTGTTCCCAGATGTAAGGAATACAGTGAAGTGGGGTGAAAGCTGATGAAGGAAAATCATAACAAAAAGTAAAGGAAGTAAAAATTGCTAGTGCTTTCCTTCAGGCAGCAGTGTCATTGTCCATTACAGCGGGTGACAAGCAGCTTTGTCAAGCCCCGTGCCCGCCTGTCTCTGCAGGCGCGGTCGCGGTGACGGGCTGGGCCCTGAGTGACAGCCAAGAAATGAGCAATCTCTTCATGGAGGGGAGAAATATTCCGGGTCCCTGTGCTCAGCTGTAATAAATCACAGAAGGAGAGAAAAGACAGTGCTAGACAGTGTGATATGCTGTGAATTTCATGCGTCCGAAAATATTAAATCTGATTATTCCGTTTTAGAAGAGACATCTGAATTCAAAGGAATTCATCCTATAAACTTTCTGTACTGGAATATTAATGCAAATATTCCAGTGAAATTTCCTGGTACCAAATGAAGCATTTTGTGTGGGAGGTTTTGTGGTATTTTGATTTATCTGTTGGGGTCTAAGGTAGGGATGGGTATGCTTTGCCAGTAAGAAGCAAAATTATGAAAATTCTACTGTGGTCTCCAGAAGTCACACTAAGAATTACACAGTAAAAAGTAGTTATATAATCTATTTAAAATTTTTAATCTGGATTTAATCTTCATATGTGGTTCAATTATGTTCCATATCTTAGTTGGTTTTCTATGTTTTCAGTAATTTCTTGTGATATTTTAGGAAAACACGTAGTACTTTCAAAATTATATTACTTTCCTATTATATTTTCAGTCTTTTTCAGTTGGAATTCTAATATCAGGTTGAGGGGAATCAAGGACTTTGTATTCTTTATCTAGTACAATTACAGAATGTTTAGGGTTCTTCTTGAATGATGCTTCTTTGGCCTGGAAATCTAAAAATCCTTAGTCTGTCTTCAGGAAAATTTAATTTTAACAAGACTTTTAATAAGGAAAGTTATGACTTTTTTACATCTACTCCTTAGAATGTATTTTCCTCTTTGGAAAAAGTATTGGAAATGTTACAGATGGAAGGGAAAGGTTTTTTAGCAATGTGTTAAATTTCTTCATTATATTTCAGTCTATTCATGCTAAACAATGCTGTCATGGTATGGTGGCTTTCTAAACATATTTTATATTCCTGTGATGTAATTTTAAAGAATAAAGCTGCACTAGAGAGTGCAGTGAAAAGTAAGAATGAGAGAAAAACATGAAAATAATATTCTTGAAATAATGCAAATTTTTTGGTTTGGAAGGCTGCTGAAATTTGGCATTGGTGACAATTCTTCTTCCCCAAATTCACTAACTGACAGTAATTAGAATAAATTACTCTTTTCCCCTTTCTTCTTAATTTTAAACCCTAAATTATCATAAATCAGGAAAACTATTGCAAAAAAGCAATGGTGAAAGCACAACTATTTTGTAGTAGAAACACTATATTCAATTTCTAGTTATTCTGGAAAGCTACTGCAGAAAATATTAAATTCTATATTTCGTAATTTGTCCAAAATTTCAATGGACATAAATCATATCTCTATATATTTTTTTACATGTAACATCACTTATTGAGAGAAATATAGAGTATCTCACCCGTGAAGGGCAAACCCATAAAATTGTATGAAATATGGAAGTCTTTTCCATGACTAAAAGAAACATACTCATGCTCCATGGGTGTGATGTTCTATTTATTCCGTGAAGATTAATTTCAGTTTACATGAGATTAAATCGCTTTGATTGTAAATCTTTTTTATTTGTTGCCTCTAAGAGGTGAAAGGAAGAACTACTGAGTGTTAAAGTTCACATCTAGAACTTTATTGTGTAATATATTTCGGAGTCCTTTTACATGGTTCAGTTTAGTCTGATATTGGATTGGCAGATTAAATGGGACTGTTGGTCTCTCAGTCTTGGTGTACACTGCATCCATTTTCCATTTTTAGTTGTTATATAAAGGCTGTTTGTATAATTGATCATTCATTCAGACTTTGCTATAGCAGCTTGTGATGTATTTAACATAAAACTACAGCTTTGTGGATATATGCATGAATTATGTAGGAAAATAGAAATCTAAAAAATGTATGTGTGCTTTTTTATTGTTACTTTTTAATAATTATTTTATTGAATGAAGTTACTTAACACTCCCGTCCATCCTCTGTAGCATTGTGGCGCATGTACGTAATGAAAAAAATGCTGATACTTTTTTCATAATAATTTTCCTGCTAATTACAAATTCTCTGTTCAAACATTTCTTTCTTCTTTACTTCCAAGAAGATTTTTGATGTTTCATTGCACAGGAAAGACCAATAAACCCAGACTTCGCAGAGGCAGTTGTCAGAGATGATTTTAAACTGTTATAGGAGTTTATGCCTTGGGAGAGGAAGGATTAAGTTGGTTTTCTGTATTCAATATATATTAATAAATTATTTAGCACAAAAATAGTAGCTATTCTGAGTAATAAGCTAATACATATTATATTTCACTGCTACTACTTACTTTAAAATATAATTTATATAAAATGATACAGTTGACACCATTGATATTTCGATCTCCCTGTTTTCCATTATGCATTCAGAGCTTAAATTGCAAAGCTTTATTAATACCATTATTGAAGTCTTAGTTTATCATTTGACTTAATTTTTCTCTTCTGACTCAACAAAATTATTTTCATGACATTTCTAATAGTAATTTCAAATGTGCTGCTCTGGAGACTTACAGCATCCTTTTGGCAGTATTGTGGTTTTAACCATGACAGAGTAAAACAAATCTAATGTGGATATTCTTTTCCATGCATTCTTACCAAATACAGTGTTGTACCCGGAAGGATCAGATTAGAAGGCAGATATATATATTTCTTTTTAACTGTTAATCTGGTTTGTATAAGTTTGGGAGTTGTGGACACGTGAGAAGAGAATTTTAAGGGCAGTTATGTGACTTTCATGAGACACTTCATGCAAGAGTTATTTATGGGAATATATGGATTTTCAGGACTGCATCAAAAAATAGCATTTTAATCAGTCATCTGGGTAAGAAGAATTATCCGTGTAATTAGTTTCAAATGAACTTGAAACTTGTTGCTTAACTTGTGTAAATTCCATTTGAGACACAAATAAATACAAATTTGCATTTAAATGATTTTGGGTAATAATTGGAGTTTTAAATGCCTTCATAGATACTTTACCTCATATTCAGGCATTTCTTTCACTTTGCAGTTTGGAAAGCAAGAACTGAGTGCCTGAACCCTCTGTGTGGCTTTTGGATTATAGGGTTCACGTTTTCCTTGGATTCCTTTAATTCAGAAAGAAACTGTAGGGGAAAAGAATGGATTATAGATCTAGGCTGATGGAAGAAGCCCTGTCATATTTAAGGTTCTGCAACAATGGTATTTTGTAGCTGAGGAGGGAAAGATTTCAGCTCTTGGCTAATGAGTTCCAGAAAATGAAATGTGGGAGCCAGTGCATGGAGCTGCTGGTGCTGGCAGTGCTCTCATGACAAGCAGGAATAGGAAAGGACATTCCTGAATCACCTGGATGGTAATGCTGGCTTTGTTGGCAATGCCTTTCACTGGCTGTGCCAGCCAGAGCTCTCCCTGAGCAGGAATTCAGCACTAGTGGCTGAAATGTCTTGGCTCTACAGCCAAGATTTATGTCCCTGACCCCACACACTGCATTACCATGAACTGGAAGTTGCATATCCTACCTCCTTGCTAGCCAAGACTCCTTTTCCCTAAGTCTTCACACATTTTAATTTGGAATTGAAACACTTAATTCCCAGAATTGTTCTGAGTTGTTAATCACTGAAATAGTCCTACTTATAATGATATTTATAAAACTTTGTGATTCATGGCAATTTAATTAATCATTTTAAAATTTTTAAAAAATTACACTGCTGTCATACATATCAGACTTCTAATATTATGTTTACAATGCTTTGTGCTTCAGATAATCCTGTTGAAATCTTTGGAGCTGCTTGTCATGTGTATACCAGTTAACACAAGGATGGCTGAACCCAGCACATCATAATCATAAACACAATGTTCTTGTCAACTACAATGAGAGAAATCAATTGCTGTGACAATAATTGCTATTTGAAGTCATGGTGCTAGAAAAATAATTGTTCAATTATTTTTATTTTAGAATTGTGCTTGCTTTATAAAATATCAATTAAAATGTGCTCTATTTGCCAATAAAACGATAGTAAATAATGTGTTGGGAAAGCAGTTCTTAGGAAAACAGTTAATGTGATCTGTTAGGAAACTTTTGCAGTACTAACTTGAAAACATTAACTTAGGTATGAGAGTTGTTTTCTTTTCATATGTCCACATTAAAAAGTTTTCTTGTCATCAGTTTGTTTTACTGAATATAAAAACTGTTGAACTGTTGTTCATGTTAGTACTATAGCTAGTGTGAAGGAGAAACAAGAGTGTGGGGTCACTTTAGATTGCTAATTAGGGAACTGTACATTTTTGTGCTCTTGTCAAAGAAAGATCAACAGGCAGGAGGTGTGTGGATACAGAGGGATATTCAGTTACTGTCTCAGCACAGCAAGAGTCAAATAATTGAGCAACAATTGCCTTGATGGCCTAACTGCTATGTTCAAAAAAAGACTTGGAAGAAACTTTTAAAATATTTACAAATATTTTAAAATATGTGGGCAGTGAGTGAGTCTGCTATGCCCCTAACAAACTTTGTGAAAGGAATTTTGGGTGCTTGTGTCTCTGTTGGTGAGCAGTGTGAACAAACAGATCATCTCTTGGGCAAGGTGGTGCTGAGGACCTGACATCCGCACTGAATGCATTTTTTTTTTGTCTTTGAAGTCGTTCTAGTTTAGTTCCATGGACTGACAGCCCCTTGGGGTCTGCAGTGCACATTGCACATGCTCTAACTGAGTTCCAGGGCTGGTCCCCAGGGGCAACTCGAGGGTTGGTTCAAAAGCCCACTCCAGATCCACACTTGGCCAGCAGTGCAGGAATTCCCCTTGGAGCACAAGGGTGGGACTGCCACATGTGTTGGGGCATGGGGACAGTATGATGGCAGTTGGTAGAACAGTCTTGGCGAGCTGTGCTGGCCCAGCCGTGCTGCTCCCAGGGTGGGCTCCGCCAGGGATGCTGCCCCACCCCACTTTTAATTCTATTGAAATTTTTCATTTCAATAGAATTAAAAGTATACTAGGTACAAGCTGAAGTTTTGAAAAAGTGCTTGCTTTCATCCGTTTGCGGAAATTTATTTTGAATTATTGTGCAAATTACTGTCTCAAGTAAAATCATAGAAACAACAATTATTCATGCATGGATGTTTACATACATTTTTTCTTTACATTTTAATTTATTTTTGTATGTTAAATAATCAGAGAATGAGAAAAGAAGTAACAAATGATGGCACACTTTATTTTGTTCTGTTTACCTTCCATTTACAGTATTGCAGTATTACAGGTTCTTGAAATATTTATGCTTAATTCATGAAACAGTTCCTTTTACATCCCTGCAAAAATAAGTAAATTATTTCACTTTAACAAAAGTATTACTTTGATACAATATGTAATTTATAGGCATTAATATATAATGAAAAAAAGGAGTTCTGTAGCGTACTTATAATGCATTCATAGAGCTTAAGGCACAAATGTGTCATTAATTCATCTAGTCTAAACATGCTGGTCATTACATTTCACAGATTTTCCCCTCTGTTTGTCCATTTAATTTGTTTCTTTAAAGATATCTACAGATTTTATTTCAGTTTGCCCATACCAAGCAGCAACACATCCACTAATTCCCCTAACAGTTTTCAGTTTGCTGCCGAAAGAAACACAGAGAAACTAATTTCTGAGTTATGGAAAACACTTTCATTTCCTCAGCCAGGTCTGCATTAAATATGCCTAAATGTGACCTCTGGAAGTTAGAAATTTGCTCTGTGGCTTGCAAAAATAGTTATGCAGGCGGTAATTATTCCTTGCAATTTTCATTCTCTTTGTTCTATTAAATCAGTATTTCTGTTCTCATACTACCCAGAGCCCTTCTGGGAAAAGCATCTGCATAGCACAGACCTCCCTGTTAGGCCCTGGTGTTCTCTTGCAGCCTTTCCCTGGCCACTTTCCTCTGCTGTGTTGGACACAAACTGTATTCAAGACTTCTTCCTCTGCAGTTCATCCGTTCTCTAATTTGTTTATTGTCTCCAAAATCATGCTAAGACAATAACTTCCAATCAGCCTGTAACACACACCATTGCTGATGGATTGCTCATTTTTCAAGCTTTTTTAGTGTTTTGTTCCACATGGTTTGAAGTGGAAACTGTGCAAACCTATATCCTTGTCTTCTGGCACTTCATTTCTTTGTTCTGGAGACCACAAAATCTGGATAATGCTTGGGCTGCTGTGGTTTTATGAGTGTCTTAGCATGGCAGTTGTCTTATTGGGAAGATTTACATTGATAAGTGCAGAAAGTCATTCACTCTGTCCTCTGGGTCAGCATTTCATAACCCATGTGCATTGCAAAGGCATCCATCCAAATACATCTTTATTTGGATGTCACTCAGTGTCTCGACTGGAGAGTCAGAGATGGTGGGCATAATCTATGATCATGTGGATTAACTGTAGGCAAGTTGCCACTTGGTCTTTTCCAAAAGTGAAATGATTAATTTGTAAAGTCACTGTCAGCAAAAGATTTTCTCCAGATCTTGAATATTTTTTATGTTTTTTCTCTGTATTCTCTCCATGTTTTCCAATCTGCTTTAAAAAAATGACAATGCCAGAGCTTTAAGAACAAGTCTGATAGTATCTGTTTTGGCAATACCTTGTAGAGGGATAAATTCATCTTCCAAGTGCTGCTTACTACTGTGCACCTGAGTATTTAAGGTTGTTTTAACCTCTTTTTGTCTCAGCATCCCAGCAGTAATTCATACTGAGCTGTCATTCACACTGGTCTCTAAATTGTTTTGGGAATTGCTTTATTCCAAGGGGAAAATGAATCCTGTGCAATGTAAATGAGGCCTGAGTCCATTGTTCTCATAAATACAACTTAGCAGTGATTGTGTATTTAAAAAAAAAAAATTGACCACTGTACAATCTCTTTAGCCTCTGTGCCATTAACCATTATTAACCCCTTTCTTTTGTCTTTGTGTCATGCATAGACCTCTCAGCTATTACATATTTCTCCCATCAAAACTGAGTGGATCTCATGCTATGGGAACTTTGCAACCCTTCTAGAAGTTCCCTTTTCTGATGTTGGTGCCCTTCTGACAGTTTCTTTTTCATCTGCCCACTGGCCAATTTTTAATTCATTTAATTTGCACTGCACTTTTCTTTTTTTATATCTTTGTCACAAGAAGGAGATAAGAAGTGTAATGGGGGACTGGAGAGCATCCACCTACACCTGTCCTGCTGGTTTTTTACATTTTTTGCCTGTGATGTTAATGTCATGGCTCCCTTCAACTCCCTATTGTTTCAAAGCCAAAGAGAACTTATTTCTCCCACCATTTCATTCCCCTTGCCAAGCTGAATGCTTGCCTTTATACCTTTTAAATTCAGCTTAGATTTTTAGAGATAAGGTGATGGTTGCTTCAAGATACAGGCACACTGTAGATTTATGCACTGACATCCCAATGCTTTCTGCTTTGTTCTTTATTCCTTTTCTAATCTCTTTTAACATCCTATTTTCTGTTTTGACTGCTACTAAACGTTCAGTTGATATGTTCAAAGAACTATCTGCAGTGACTTCAAGATCATTTTCTTGAGTGGTAATTGCTAATTTAGAACCTATCATTGTGTATTTGTAGCTAGTTGTAGGTTTTTTTTCTTGTGCACATTGCCTTGAGTTCATTGTCACTGAATTTAATTCTCTTATTTTATTGCCAAGTCACTCTGTATTGTGAGATCCTTTGCAGTCAGCTTTAATTTTTATTGCCCTACATAAACCACGGATGTTATCTCACCACAGTCTAGAACTAGGTTAGTTTCACAAAATCTATTTTCCATATCTTTTTTCTCTTCATTAATAAGAATTTTGATTTTCCCCCCCTTCTATTTATATTTAAACCCCCTTCAAAAAAAAAAAAAAAAGAGAAGAAAATTAAATATTTACTTGCCAAGAGAAGATTATACAGAAGTCACATTATCAATGCTGTAATTTTCAATTATTTGTAGCTTTTATGGGTGTGTCTTTGAGACACTCACTTCTGATTTTAGCTTTGCATGTAAACTAATTGATATTTTTACTGGTGACAAGAAAGTTCAGTGTGTGACCCACTCCACTGACGTACAGAGCACAGAATCAATTTGTCTTTCAGACAAAGCTCTGAGCATTTTCTATTCTGCTAACTTAAGAGAACTGTTCAAGAAATTAGTGAATGTGAAGGACAGAATTTTTTAAGGGTAGGGATTCCGTTCCTGGTCATAATAAAGCAGTCACACAGTGCAAGGCTCTCTTATTTTCTTGTGTCCAGCTCTCTTGAATGTATTAACCTTTTCTAAATTCCAGGAGCACTGAGTTCATAATTGCAAACAGAGTTGCTGTTGTTTCCTTAATTTAGTGGGTTTTGGAAGAGCTGTAGAGGAGGAGAAGAGTGAGATGGCTTTTCCTTACTTCATGCACAGCATCCTAATCTGTAGCAACACATCTGTACCCTGATGTTGCCCTAAAGCAGCTGTTGCAGGTACCAGCTGGACAGTGCAGTACAGAGGAGGGGTAACATTTTGGAGAAATACTACTTATGAGTACTTCTTGACTTAAAAACCTTAAAAGATGTTGCTGCAAAACTGAATTTATTCTGGTTGTCAGTGGGTTTTTTTTTAGTTCTGCTCTTCCCTAGACACCAAATATAAATTTGCAGTCACTTGTACTTGCTTTTAAAAGGAGATATTGGTGTAATTTTGCACTTATGCACAGTACTCCTCTGAACTATACTACTTCCAGAAATCTTGGTATTTCCTGTATTAAAGAATATATTTTGAAGCTTTTTGGCACAAAAAAATTTGTGGCTGTGTAGTGTAATTCAGTAGTTAGAGTGTTGCATTAATTGAAACCACCGTGTACAGCAGAAGTGCCAACATCTGTGAAAGTTCTTCCCACAATTAGTAAATCCAGATACTTATATAAAAAGAACTGTCTGAAAATTTGAAAGATCTTCTGAGTTGTTACACTAGGTGTCAGATTTAGAAGCCTTTTGTCAGTATCCAGAAATTCACTAACAGAGGTGGAGAGTTCAGTGATCTTTCTGCCAAAATACTTTATGGATTAAGTGTGAATACATTTATAGATATTGAAGCAAGACAGAAGGCCTGTGCTCTGATTGCGCACTGCAGGTGTTTAATAATTTTAATTTTGTTTTTTCTTCTTCTGTTGCGTCTTTGGGACTGTAATGGGGTGATGTAATGGGGTGATGTCCTTGGAGATGTTTTCCCTGGGCAATTAACCGTAGAAATACTCGATAAGATAACACAGGCCCATTGCCATGTGCAAACTCAGTTCCTCAAACTAATTATACTCCCTGCGTAGTTATCATTCCTGCATCCCAGGAAATTACTCAGAATTTACAAAGTGAGAGAATATAATTTTTTTTTTTTTTGCTATGCTTCACCCTCTTTTTCCATCTCCTAGACGTGGAACATGCACTGGGTATTTGCTGAGGCTGTTGTGGGTATGTGGATGGTTGTACTGAAGCTTATCCCATGCTGATGGACACAGCAATAGCATTTCCAGGAGAAAACCAGAGCATGTGGTGTTCATTTGCTTTTGACTTTGAATGGGGGTGGTTGACTCTTTGTCATCCTGGCAGAGTTTAGTTTTCCTCAATTTTTGGATTTTTTTTCCCATGCTTAAATGTCTTTTGATACCCTAAAAACATAAGCTTTTTCACACCAGTATGTTACAATTATTTTTTTTTTCTTTTGTAATTGCAGTTGTTTCTTATCCTTACTGCTGGTAGCTGCTGTCGTTTGGAAAATCAAACAAACCTGTTGGGCTTCTCGACGGAGAGAGGTATCAATAACTTTAAGATTATTGTAATAGCTTTATCTTTCAGAATGAATTGATGACTTTGATGAACAATCACTCCTCCCCTTTCTCCTGTATATGCAATTTAAATACTCATTTTATACCCTTGACTTTTTTATGCTGAAGAAGAAAAATTTATTTCTTTCTCCTGTCAAAAATTAAAGGAATTACAGCACTAGGCTGCAGAAAGGTAAATTTTCCTTATGGTGGCATATTTAAAATATTTAGAAAAGAATTGAATAGAATATTTCAGTTGAAAGAGACCTAAAAGGATTATTCAGCCTGACCACTTCAGGGCTGACCAAAGGTTAAACCATGTTATTATGGGCATTGTCCAAATAAATAATAATTTCTTACGTGCTAACAAGCTTGGGGCACTGAACCCTTGCTGGGAAGTCTGTTCCAGTGTTTGACCAACTTCTCTGTAAAGAAATGTTTCCTAATATCCAACCTGGAACTCCCCTCAAAGGAGCTAAACTCTTTATTAGAATCAGTAGTTTCATCATTAAACCTGTGGCACAACTGAAATCTTCAGTAAATACTCATGCATCAAATCCTCTTATTCTTTTGTGGTCTGAATTCTTACAGCTATGTTGAAAAATTTGGCCCAAATATTTGTTCTTACCTGCTTAACAACTCATTACACCTAAATGAGGTTAAACTTAGGTTATATATGCTGGTACATGTATGTGATTGTGTACTGGTAGTTATTATAGTCCATTTTGTTCTCATAAATTAGATCTAGAATTTTTAGACAGTGATGTTTTCCCTTCTTGAAGCTTCTGATCTTGATGATTTTTGGAAAGAGCACTTCCCTAATGTACTGTAATCTTGATTTTTGTTTTAAAGACAAGCTTTTGTCTACTTAATGATTTTTTCTTAGTATACTGGCACTATGAATGTTGAAATAACTTTATTTTTTTTACTGTAGATCTACAGTGAATTTATATATGCTTTAAAAGTGCTAGGTAACTAGCACTTATAATTTTCCTTCACTGAAATTATATTGTACTAATGCCAAGGTTTAGCTTGAACTGGTGCTACAAAGGAAAATGTATATTATTGGTATTTGTTTCCTTTCGGAATTTTTTTTTGTACTCATATGAACATTGTTAAGAATTTTCTAAGTGCAAATTCTCATCTATTTCTTATTAGTTGCAAAATTTAGATGAAAGTTACTTTAAATCACATTATTCAACTTAATAATATTTCATTTAAATTTGTGTCAATGCTTCGATAGTTCTGTGCAAAATTGTGTCATAATAGAATGTAGTAGTTCATTGATTTAATTTCTCATGTTAATGAGGATGGTTTATTGATGTTTTTAAGAACAAGTACCCATTTCCAGGTCTAGAGGGTCTGGTCTGTTTTCTGTGATTGCTCTCCTAGATTTTTTAAATATAATATTTTTAATGTGGTCTCTAGGCATCACTTGATAAAGAAAACATTCTCATACAAAAAGTTCCTGATTTTTCCAAGATGTATTTTCCTAATGTCATCAAAAGTACTTCTAAGACTGTATGAAAGCTCAAATAAGCTGTTTGATAAATGCAACACAAACATGAATCGGCTTCTTCAGAAGAGCAAAGGAGAAAGACATACTTGGCAACTGGATTAGAACTCTCAGAAGTTCATGGTTGGTTCTGAATCTTGGCTTTCCTTGAGTATAACCAGAGAAACTTGGTTTTGTCTCACTGCTAGAATACAGTAGCATTATGAATTGCAAATGCTGAAGGAAATCTCCTTTCTTTTCAGTCTGCTCTTGAACATCAGCTGCAATTCATGTCAAATACAAGTTTTTCATAACATTCCATGTAATATTTTCCTTTAATCTAGCTCAGAAAACTTCTTTTTATATGTAGCTTATTTTATAGGATTTTGCAATTAAGTGTTGCAAATAAATTGTATGAATAACACAGAAGTGGAGGCAATCTACTGTTGAAAAGATTTCTGAAGTATCTGCTTTTAAAGCCCATTTGGCTGATGAGCTTTTCATCTCTTTCATCACTTTTTAAAGACAGGAATGTTTGACTCTTTAGATGTTACCTTCAATATGGACCCAAACTGCAGTAAGAGGAATATTACAAGAACACAAACAAATACAGAAAAGCGTGCTGTTAAAAGCTGTGCATCCTTTTATTGTTCCTCCTGATTTTTTTTCCCTTGAAGGAGGAGGAACATTTCTCTCCATTTCTTGTGGTCTTTTAGTGATGAATTTTATCAGGCTGTTGAGGTAAGCCAGTAATTTTTTTTAAGATTTGTAGAACCCTATGTGTAGCTGAAAATTCAGGACCTTGTCCTGTTTTGCCTTCTGACTTTAATGCTTGGCTAAATTGGAACATTATTTATTCCAAATTGAACATAGCATGGCCTCAGTCCAGTACAAAGCAGGAGAAAGTTGCATTATGAAGAGGGAATGTCTCAGTTTTCCCACTAATTTAGAAATTCCTTCCAGATTCTTTCCTAGTTCGTTTCTCTTTTAGCAAATATTTGTGTTCTACTGCTCAGAGCACTGCCCAAATCTTGCTGAGCAATTGGAATTTAGGCTCTATCATACGTACATGTAAGAAACTGTTGCGTTGTATATATATGAAAATGGATAAATAAACAATGTCTTCAAAAATACTTTTACTGATGTTTGTCAACACTGAATTTAACTCCCCTTTCCCCATATCTATTAGTCTTTCAATTCATTTAATTGAAATAATTTTTCCTTAAGTTAAGACCTTGAGTTTTGCTTTTTTTTTTTTTTCCCCACTCATAACAAAATTTGGTTCTTATTTTTTTTTTTTACCTGCATTGTGGTCTCTTAAGATAGATTTTATCTCAGGTTTTTGAACTCTATATTTATACTTTGACTCCTGGATGAGCTTTTCTTCTTCTCTCCTGCCTTCTGAAAGGGTGAGAGACAGCAGATAGACTGTCTTACCTTATACCATCAAAGTTATTCACCTTCTGCATTGAGGGAAAATGGAAAATATCGTTCTTTTATTTTATAGTTCCAAAAAGATCAATGAAACTTTGAGCAGGAGAACATGAACAGCCTCCTGCCTGGCATCCCTTGACACCTTCCACCACCCATCCCTCCCATGGATTTGTGACATTTTAAAAATGGTTTTTAAGAAGGGCTGGAGTAAGATAGTGGAATATTGCTCATCTCAGGGAGCTTGTTCTTAGAAAGGAATAATACAGAATATGATGAGATGATTTTCAAAGCATAATTCTTACAGCACTATCTTTTTTGATAAAAAAGCCCAAAACCCTAAGAAAACAAAAACAAAACAGAAGGAATTTGGAACATTCATAACAGAGCAGGATAAAATTTACAGGTAAGCATGGAAGTTTATGCAGGAGTAGAAAAAGGGAAAGATATATTTGTTTATCCAATAAAGGAGTTCCTAAGTATTGCAAGGTTTAGAGACAGCAAAGCATTTTTTTAGAAGAGTCCCACACTATGTTAAAAGATTAGATATGTACTCTAGGTTTTAATATCTCCTCCTTCTTTTTCCTCCAGAGAATCAAAAATCTTTCTACTAGTGCCTTTTTCAGTAAAATGTGACTTTTTAGTTCACTGGATGAAAAACCAAAAGCTGTCATTTTCTCCCAAATGATTTGTTAGGCCTCTTGCATTTTGTACCCTGAATTCACCCAAGAGCCCATCCATGAAGCTCCAATCTGACTCTGTTTTCCTCCTTTAAACAAGAAATGAACTATCAGTCAGATTTGCCAAATAAGAAATATAAAGAGAATATTATTTGTTTTCTCTGCATGTTTCATATCTAAAGTATTCATTCAGTCTTCTACTGAGAATGGGTAAAAGACAATCTGTTCATAGATCACTTTACTGGAAAGCTTGATAGGTTGCCTGCCAGTTTTGTAGTGGCTCAAGGTTTTGTCTCATGAACTTCTTCTGATTGAGAGGTGTCACGCTGTAGATAAAATTTGCATCCAAATGATTTCTTTTTAATGGTGTGTTGAACTTTTCTTTTTGCTGACAAGATTACACTGAGATCACTAACAAACTCAAACAGATGGGATTACAAACCACACAGCTTCTAGTTGAGTTATTTTAGCAAAAGTATTTGCCCTTCCTAAGGTAAACCAGTTGCTGCTCAGATACCTTTTGTGCTATTGATTCAGTCAGGTGTTTTAAAGCATTGTTACCTTTAATTCAAAAGCCTGTAATCCCTCATGTACATGAAGTACTTTCCTCCCTCCACTCAGACACACAAAATATGGGTGCCAATGTGTTGTGTTGTTGTCTAGAATCACAGAAACATAGAATTGTTTGAGTGGGGAAGTAGCTTTAAAGGTCATCCAGTCCCGCCCTCCTGCAATGAGCAACTTCAACCAGAACAGGTTGCTCAGAGCCCTGTCCAGCTTGACCCTGAATGTTCCCAGGGATGGAGCATCTACAGCCTCTCTCCAGGGGTTTACCACCCTCATTGTAAAAATCTTTTTCCTTATGTCTAGTTTGAAATACACATTTGTGTATATTGGATCAGACAATTAGTTAAAATGGAGTTTTACTTTTTTTTTTACTGTAAATGGCTTTTTTTATACATTATTTTAATTACACACTAGAAAGAGATTGCGTGTCTTTAAAGATGACTTAGATTCTTATATCCTCATGTAATACACTATAAAGCTCTCGAGCAATGAGAAAGTAGTGCACAATTGCACATTTAGGTAAAAATGTTTGAAAACATGGATTGTGTGTGTAAAAAGTGCTTGCCTACCTTTAAAGGTTAGTATCATTTATATATAGCATCTCATTATACAGTCTGCTGTGCACCATTTGCCTGTCTGAAAGAATAGCATATACAATCATAAAAACATGGAACTACAGAAAATGCTGGCTTTATACCGTGTGTGGGTGCCACTCAACTTACTGCTTCTTTTATTAAATAAGCTTATGTTTGTTTAAAAAACCCTCTACCTTTCTAGCCTTGATTTTATTATCAAGGTAGTTTTATTCTCTTAAATATTCAAAAATTCTTACAAATAGACAAATGAAACTGAAGTAGACTACTTCCTAATAGCAGTAGCAATTCATGTAATAGCTTTAGGCTCATTTCTATGGTAACTCTAATAAGAACAACGAAGTTCAGTTATGTCGACAGTACTAATGAATGTAGAGAATATGTGAATTTCAGCCAGAGCTTCTTTGCTTTCTATTCAGCTGACAAAATTTTAAAGTATTCCTTTTAGAAAAGACAGTAATGGCTTTTGGTGTATATGATATTGCTTATGGCATGCAACACGTTTACTTTAGCAATACTAAAACACAGAGAATATTCTTGAACAACAACTGAAGGAGCAAAACCAAAACTGTTTTAGGGTGAGCAAGTAAGCAACAGCAAGTGTAAGGAAACCAAGAAATATTAACATGCATAATTAAAGTACCCCAATGTGTGATGCTATTCATGTGTGTAGGTGTCTACAGGATTACATAGTTTGTTTAAAAGTTGTTAAGCTCATAGTTAATTTTTCTTTTTTGCTGTCTTCTTGTCTGTTGCTTAGCAAATATCTTATACATCTGTATGTACTTACTCATAGGCTGTGAGCAATCCTACTGAAGTCAAAGGAGCTATTCATAGGACCAGAATCTCAACCTGTTATATTGCTCTGGCTCTTCTGAAATCAATAGAGCTATGACTGCTTATTTCAGCTGTGGATCTAGTTTTACTGAGGATAACTGGGGCATTTATTTTAGGCTGACGTTTTCTACATTCTCTCCAGCCTAAAATTTAGGTTCCTCTCTGAATGAACCTTTCAAGCAGTGTGCCTGGTTAGCTGACACTAGATCTTGTCTCAGGACTCCCTCTGCAGTCAGTATAAAAGGCACTTCCAAATGACAATTTGTCCTACTCAATTTTCACAGTGTTCACTTTTTATACTCTGGTACTTGTGGGGACCTGACTTCTTATTAACAATACAAATAACCCATTGAGTCAAATCTCCTATACTGAGAGTTAATCTTCACTTTCTTTGCTTTAGTTTTGTAAAATTGAGATTGTATTTATAATACTGTCATTTCATAAAAGTAAACATCTGATCAAGTCTTATATTAGTACTGCTCATAACATGCTTGTTCTCTGTAAAGAGAAGTATTAAATGGTGCCAGTGACAGACTTGATATTATATTGAAAAAATTTATGTTGGGGAGTGAATTAGGCAAAGCTGATAGAAAGTATTTGTGAAAGCTTGCTATCAGATCAGTTTCTTCATTCCACAAAAATTCAGAAGGTAAAGAAGATAACAGACAACAACAGATTTTAAAATTAAAATTGTGAGCTCTTTATTAAAAAAAATAAATTAGGGAAAACCAACTAAGTAGGTATTTTAATTATATGTGCTTATGACCAGGAGAAGAAAATTGTTTGCTTTTCTTAACGTAATAACCAAAGTTCCTTCTTACATTTGCATAGTGGAGTTAGCCTGAAGATTCCCAAAAGGCAATAATCAAAACAAATTAGTTTCATTATGTGTGATTCCTGGTATATGCATAGAAGGAAGATTGGATGTAGCTTTTACTGCTGATAAAAGTACTTTAAAATTAATAGTTGTGGTATTCTGTTCAGTAGAATTTATTATCAAGGCTCAGCTTTCTAAATATGAGTATAAAATACTTCTGGAGATATTGCTAATATTATAATGGACGATATTAATTCCTACTCTCTGGTTAACTCTTGCAAGTGTACTGGGTTAATTTTTCAAGCTAACAGGAAGGTAAAATTAAAGTTATTTTAGAGAAGGAGAGAACTGGCTCAAATGAAGAAAGACTGCCTGAGGCAAGTGGCCACTTGCAGAGCCTGAGGGTGCTTTGAGCTACATGGTCTGAGAGTTTTCCATGGGACTGGTTGTAAACATAAGAGTATTAGGAGAAGTTTTAGCAAACTACCTGTCAGCAAAAAGCAGCAGACAATGAGGAAGGCAGTCCTTAGTGGGACCCTGGGAAGAAGCCAGAAAACAACTTCTGAATTTATGACAAGAAAAGTAATTTGAATTTGTTTCCACAGTGCTAAAGGAATGAGGATGGTGGATGTGTTCTTTGTAAATAAAGAGGATTGCACCAAAATAGACGATTCATTTCTGTCTCCTAACAAAAACAAAAGAGCAGGTGTTGAATATTGGCCCAGAGTGGTGAGACTGTTCTTTGTTTGTATTTCCTCGATGTTTGCAGCATAGTGTCATTTTTTTTGTCCCCTGTTAAAACGCAAACAAACCTTCCATTTCTCAAAGCCCTGTAAGAAAAGAGTGGATTTAGCTGCAAACAACAAAATGTTGTGAGAACTCTGATATGAAGAGAGAATGAAAAGGTTTGACAATTTACAGTAAGAGCATTTTTCAAGAGAAAAATGCAAATACTCCTCTGTAGGTCCTCCATAGCTTTTCTCAGAGTGTGCAGAAATTTTATTTGCACTGGTTTGGGCCAAGTGAGTCACCTGCAACAGGTGAAGCATAAAAGAAACTAAGTCTGAATTGTCCTTCCTCCAAAGGGCAGGGAGGTAACTCAAAGTCCAAGCCTGAAAGACATAGCTCCTCTCTATTATTCTGCTTCTCATTTCTACCTAAAGTTCTGATTGTTTACAGTTGAATGCTAATCATGTATTCTAAAAATTACATTAAATCATGCAAACAGTAATTTTTATTGCTTGCAGTGTATGGAACATTTGCTACTGCTTCCACAAACATCCATTTCCTTGCAATTACATATATTTTTTTTTTCTAGAGCTGATTTTTAGATACATTTCTGTATGTGTGCAATTGAGTAGCAGTAAGGTGGGCTTCATATCATGCCTGAATCTATTCCAAAGTATTTATATTTCACTTTGCTCAGTATGGTTAGTACCTGCCTTCTAAAATAAGCACATTGACCTTTATATCTCTTAAACTTATTGTTGATAATATACAGAATTACTGTTTCTTTCTGTAAAAAAATTTTGAAGGCACTGAAGTTTCTCATATGTGGATGACCCCATGCTAAAGTTAGAGCTTTAATAATCAATGCAAAGCAGATGCAAAGATCAATGCAGCTGGAAATTTAATAACTTCGCCAACTTATTTTTTCAGTGCCTGCACTGTTAATTGGTTTACTCTGTCAGCAGAATGTGTTCACTGCTGTGAATGTCAGCGCTGTTGCTATCAACAAATTCCATGGGGGCCGTCGGTACTCTCCGTAGATATTTGTACACACAAACATTCCTTAGGGTCACCTCTTGAGCAATCACTGGCTGTGCAGTTCATCTGGGCACCTCCTAGGCTTCCCCCCTTCTCTGGATAGAAGGAAATAATAGCAGGATCATGGTGACAGAATTTGCATAGTGTACTTATTTCTGGAGGAACTTGCCAACGCAAAATACCTGTGAAATGTTAGGTTGGGAAAAAAAAAAGCCAGCACCC
>VZTH01001983.1:689112-732841 GCA_013397815.1 Aleadryas rufinucha
CGCTCCGGGAAAAGCGGCTTCAGCCCCCATCTCCTCCCCCCTCCCGCAGGAACGGCAAAACCCCCAAGAGAGAACTTCCTGTCTCCTCCAGTCTTTAAATATGGAAATTCCGAAAAGCGCCACTGGTCAAATGAGCTGTCCATCAGCTCAGGCTCAACCTACGACAATGTGAAATACAGTCTGTTATTTTAATGTGTTATATTTCATACATATTTCAATATTTGTTAAAATACATTAGGGAAGAATGAAATATCTTGTATGTATTTCATTTTCATCTTAATTAAAATCAATCACCTATTTCTTAGGGGTTTATGCTTTCTGAATATGTTAATGATGCACAATACTGATTCTACTGCTTTTTGCCTACCATAATAATTTTATGCCTTCACAAAGTTAAGGAATAATAGTTCCAAAATAGTGGGAGTATCCATGTTACAAAAGAACTGTAACCCCGCATGTGTGACCCACATGCAAGTACCAGACACACCAAATTTTGACTTAATATCTTAGCAGTGTCCAGTGATAATATTCCTGAACTTGTTCCTTTCCACATTCACATGGAAAGCAAGTCCACATTGTTAATGTTGTTAATGACTAAATCACCCATGCACGAAATGTCCACCTCTGATTAGAGCATCCAGTGTGCTGTCAGCTTACAGAAAACAATGAACATAAATCATCTCAGTGGAAAGGGAGGAACAGAGGAGCCAGAGAATTACAGTCACTGAGTTCCCAGAAACATCCCCCAACAAAAACTAAGCTGTTTGTAAGCACCTATGAGGAAAAAAAAAAAAGATGAAAGCCTAGATTTTTTTCGTTAACCAAATCACACAAAATGAATATGCTTTTCTTCCAAGGTAGGATAAAAGTCCTTTTAAATGGAGGAGAAAACATCTGGTGCTTGTACAGTAGGCCATTATAAAGGCTATAAGAAGTCTATCACAGGATACTTTAGTAGGGAAGGTAAGGATGCATTGTAATGATTACATATCTGTGGAGTAGGTGCAAAACTGGTCAAAACCCCATAATCACAGTGAAATGAGGGATTAATTATGTGTGGACTATTAGCCCCTTCAAAGCTTTGTCCTAGCTCCAGAACTCATCAGTGTTTTTTAATGACCTAAGTCATGCCATTGGAGATTACATCTATTAAATTTGCATACTAGGAGCTGGGTCAGGAGTGTGTTGCAAGCAGGATCAGGCTTCAAAACAACCTTTAGAAACTGGAGGCAATATCCATACAGGTGAAAGCAAGTTTTTACCTGGTAGAAATAATCATCTTCACAGAAACAGCACGAAGAAAAAGCTGACTGTGCTACAATTCTTCAGAGCTGATCGATGGCTTAGAAAGGTTCACAAGCTGAATGTAAGTCAACAGCAATCTAGTTACAGAAAAGGAATTTATTTCTGGCTTGCATATGTAACTCTAAGACATCTAATTCTTGAGCTTTACTGAGTATGGCCTTAACTGCACATCATGGACAGTTTAGACCCAACAGTTCAAAAAGTCTGTGGAACATATGGAAATGTTCAGAGGACAGAAGTGGGGAAGTGTGTCTGTTTATGGCTGCATAGCATAAAAGATCATGGAGAGATGTGATAACAGCCTTGGAGATGGCGAATGGAACAATGCATTTATCTGAATCTGTTGTAGAAAGGAAAGTGGAGTGCCCGTGTTGCAGCGAAGAACATTCAGGTGACACAATGAAAAATAAAAATTATAATGATATTAGTAGCAATAGATAATCTCAGAAATTCCAGGGACTTTGTCAATGTAAACTTTTAGGAGTGGGATGGGCAAATACAGGACAGAAATTAGAAGACCTGGATATGCCATTGTAGGGGAGGGGGAGTCCCTTGGCAGTATCTACAGGTCTCTTTTAACCTTATGATCTTATTTAAAGATTTTAACCTTATGCTCTTATTTAAAGTGGTTTAAAAAAAACCCACTTGAAGTCAGAGTATTTTGTACATACCAGGGACATTTTATTTGTTATAGAATCACAGAATGGGTTGGGTTGGGAGGGTTCTCTGAAGATCATCTTGTTCAACTCCTGCTGCCATGGGCAGGGACACCTTCCACTAGACCAGGGTGCTCCAAGCACTGTCAAACCTGGCGCTGAGCACTTCCAGGGATGAGGCATCCAGAATTTCTCTTAGACTAAGGCTACATGATACGATATTGCAGCACCAAAAAATCTGTAGTAGTGCCCTAATAGCACCTGCACTTCCTCATTGAAGACTATTTTAAAATCTACATTAATTTGATATTTATACTTTCATTGCAAAACTATGTCCCAAATGGCAATAAAGACAAGTAATTATCCAGATATTCAGGTTTTTTTGCATCAAAAAGCCTTTTAAGGAGCAGCTTTCTTCTTTACAAATCTCACATGAATAAATGCAGCCTTTGAAGTTATTGATGTCACGTACCATGGTTAAACTTCACAGAATTTCACATACTAGAAAATTATGGTCAAAAAGAGCCCCTTACCTTTTATGCCATTTAAATTCATATCCATGATGTCCATCCAAGGGGCTGAGTCACCCTGTGGTTTGATTTTTTTTCATTTTTGACTTTTGATTTCATGAGTTAGGCTGGATTATTTGTTCTGCACCTGACATCCCTTTCATTGTGCAATTCTGTTGGTTTCTCGGTAAGAGTGGCAGGCAAGGCAAGACAGCGTATTTGAGTTTAAAATTTAAAAGCACACATAGATGAGAAATTGAGCAAATTTTGTGTTGTTTTGCTTGGGGTTTTGTTTGTTTTGGTTTTTGTTTTTTTTTGGTCATACATATTTTTGCAATTATTCTGATTTTCCTTTAACTGAACCAGTCTCATCACTATTTTAAAATGCACATTATTTGCAACAGCACTGTTTAACACATGTACAGAATTCTTATAAAAGGTAGCTGCTGCATATATGTGAGTCATTCTTCTTGCTTTCCTGTATCCTATGACAGATGATATCTATCCTACAGATGGAAAATACATTATATTTTCACTTTTTTCAGAATGGCTTGTTGTTTTCTGACATGAAGCTAACATAATTTAAACATGCTTTCTTCCCTTATATAATCACCAATTTACATATAACGTTTGGCTTTCCTTTTATCTTACATCATTAGAAAATTGCATAAAAACCATACAATTTGAGCAAAAAATCTCTCAAATGCAAATTCTAATTAAAATTAATATCATGGTAATTTAGGATATTTTTGTCCCTGAAATATAATGTTTGGATATCACCAGTATTTGTGTATACTGTTAGTTTTTCCATGTTGTTTGTCCCTAAAAAGTGATTTGGGGTAACAAATTTGAATCAAGTACAGTGTGATGCAAAAGCTAAATCCTAACTTTATTTAATTGCTTTAATTTTTAAAATCAATTAAATGCATGCAAATAACGAATAAAACACCTACAATTGGCCTTTTATTTTGTTTTTTGTATATCTACTTACAAGACTGATATTAACTGGAAATAATACTATGGTATAGAAGCTATTATCAAAATTTTTTGACAAAGATATTTCTCTTCAGGCTGAAAAATCTCGCTTTTAGTGGAAGGTAAGCAGCTTCATTTAGATTAAACTTCTTTTTTTGATGGAAGAAGCAAGTAAATATATATTTCTAACATAAAGAAATAAGGTGATTTAGCTGGATTGCAAGCAAAAGAGGATATGAAGAAATATATTCTATCATCTCAGCAGTAAATAGGTTTTTCTAGTAGTTGATACAGTCAAAAATTCCCTGTCAACCTATATAAAATTCACATTCATAGCTAAGACTTACAAAGGAGCGTTTATATCCCTCTTTTTTGCTAGCATCCTGCTCAGGTCAGACTGACATTATTTTGAAAAGTTTCTGCTATCTTTGAGAGATCTTCCTCTAATCCATATATTTTGCAGATGCTATTTCTGCTACCAAGTTGAGCCTTGTATTCACTTTTTCATTGCATCCCAATTCTTACAGTCTGTAAGTGCCCATTTACTGCTCAATCCTACAGCATCCCAGTACACAGATTCATAGTTTATGGGTCTCCTTACTCCAAGAGAAAGGAAATATTGTCTTATTTGTGGGGGGTTTTTAAATTCCTTTTTTTTCCTCTTTGATTCTTACCAACATGAGCTGCAGGATATATTTGTCTCAAAATCCTGGCTTTGTTTGTCTCCCCATAATGGAGGGAGGCCTCAGGCAGCCAGCTGTCATGCAGCACTTTCATAGTCTTCTGCTCAGTGTCCTCCAGGTGGGAAGGTAGTGTAAGTGTTTACAAAGTGTTTCTCTGATCAGAGACTCAACTTCTTGTAGGTTTAGTTCCCCAGTGGGACTTGGCCCTCTATTACCAGTTTTGGAAGCACTAAATTTCAAAAGCAGCATTCACTGGACTGCTCTGCACCACTTGAAGTAGGTACTTGAGACTGAAGTCTGTCAAAGACATGTTTATTGGTATTCCTAGGAAATCAATTGCCTTTTTTTTTGCATTTCATGTGAAAAACATTGACTTGTTCACACATTTGTTTCTCTATGAAAACTTTTGCCTGATTTACTCAGGGCAGTATTTTCCCCCAGAGCAGATGTGAAGAGCTAGTTTTACCTTCTCATCAGTGCCCTCACATTACTGTTAAAAAAAAATAAGATGCAAGAAATATTTTCAGGATATAAGTAAACAGTCATGAAACAAAGCATTAGTTATTGCCAGTGAGTTCTGCCTTGTGGGATGAGCCTGCAACATCACAAACAGAGAGCATGTGCCTTTCTCTAGATCACTGAAATACCATGGCACAAATGGGTAATGAGCAAATGAGGAACATGCAGGCATAACTGCCTACATTTAATGCTTTTTCTTCATGTTCTAGGAGGCAGACCAAAATTTCAAAGAGATAAAATTGCAGGAAGGGGAATCCTCTGGCAGCTGTTACTGGATTTCCCATTGATTTAGTGGGGTTAAAACTTTGCCCTTTACAATTATTTGAGCTGCTCTGCTCCAGTTAGTGTTATGCCCCATCAGTAAATTATGTATAAGACTTCTAGCACTTGAAAAATGTTGAGATACACAAGTGCCACGACACAGTTCAGTGTGCACAGTGACTTCATCCTGCAGCTCTTCTGTACCTGCCTCTGCTGTGCTTTGCATCAGGTGGGTGTGATTGCTTTGAAGAATCCAGCACAACTTGTAGTTCACACCATTCACAAATATGTAAGCAGGGAAAAAAGCATAATCTAAAAATACAATTTTTATTTTTGGAGGGCAAAAAGCAATTTTTTTTAATCATCTTTTGTTTATGATTGTCTTTGATTTTCACACCTCAAAGTGCCGTAAAATCAGCTTTTGATCTTCATACATTCTTAAAACAATCTACCAATTAAGTGAACAAAGGGAAAAGGTAGGAAAGTGAAATTGTTTATGAAAGATAGTGAATCAAATGATAAGTAGGGCTTTTTTGTCTGATTAAATTAGAGTAATGTTGTAGCTCAACAAAATTACACAGTGACACCTTCCCCCCCCATGCCAGATTAAAGTTAGTCAAGTGGTGCTTATGTGCTTTTGATAATAATGAACAAAGTTCTGAAGTTCTGGAGAGTTTCATTCACATTTTAGCTGCTGAGCATATTTAATATGTCTCATTAACGTACTTGTACAGTTTCTTCTTAAAGATAAATGTTTGTTGAATCCTAAGTGAAGGTGCCTTTGATGTTGAATGGCTGCTGTGTGTGATAACAAGGGAATAACTTGTGCAAATTCAAGTACAGTCCTGTCTTGCAGCAGGTCATTGTTCTGTGTGTGTGAGGCCAGCATACTTAGTGCAAGTCTCTGAAGAGATTGGGTAGCTTTAAACACTGGGACCCACTGGTTAGATAAGGAAAAATACATCTTCCTGATGTCTTAGGGAGTTTATAATCATAATTCTATTCAAAATGGAAACTCGTCCTTAATGGAGTGGGGCTCTGTTTGGTTTTTATCTTTTAATAGAAAGAACATAATGCTAAATCCCCAGTTTTTTTAAGAATAGCACATCTTTCCATGATATTGGTATGAAATGTCATTCTCCCAGAAGAAATATTTCTCTAGAAATAGTGCTGTATTTGTATCATCATGATGTAAGAACACTACTTCTGTGTTTAGCTGTAATTCAGTTCTACTTACTATTTTGTTATACAAGTATTCAAATGCACATTCTATGTGCCACTTATCCAGAAAGCTTCCAGAAGAAAAGATTAGCTATGACAAAGCTTTTTCACGAGGAGCCTCTCCAAGTAAATGAAAAACTTGTACAGCTCTATTCATTTTCTTATACTGTTAGTCTCTGCCAGAAATATGGGAAGAGGTTTCAATAAGCATATTTAATTAATCTTATATCTTTCTTTCCTTGTCCTTCTGATTTTGATTGTATAGCTGTTATCTTTGATTTTTCCCCTGTTCTTATTCCCTCTCCCATCAGATACATCTGTTTCTCCTTTCTGTTATTCATCATTAGTTATCTTTTCTCTTTTGCTAGTACTTGAATATGCTCTTATGAAACGCATCTCAGCTGTGTTGTGTTTTTGTTAAAATTGGCACTTCTAAAAGGTTAGGCTTCTGCCTTTTGGCTGTTATACTTGAACTCAATTGTCAAAATGATTTCTCTAGATTGATGACTCTTTAGAGAAAGCACTGCCTTTGCCTGAGTGCGTTACTGGTACACAATAATCATGAAAGATTAAACTGCTTCTTGACTGTCAAAATCACCGTACAAAAGGTTTAAGAGGACTAAAGGGACAGTGCATCTTGGTGTAATGAAGAAGAGAGGATGCAGCAGCATAATATTGTCTTCTTCCAGGAGAGCACTTGCCTTACTACCCAGGATCAGTGTAGGAAGAGAAATGGGAAACGGGAAACTGAGGACTCTTGACCTCCCTAAATCTGGACATGAGCACTTAGGGCTCTCCTTATTGACAGGGATCAAAATAAGGGTTGAGTATGACCACAAGGAATGGTATTTCCATGTTTCATTTATGCTGCAGGGTTGGGCAAGCCATGGTTTATTATCCACTCAAAGGGAAGGAATAAAAGGAAGTTCAAACAAGTTCCGATAGAAAGAGATTTACATCATGTGGGTGTGAAGCTGTTATTTTATAACAGGTATGAATGGCTTAAAAGCACATACTATCAAAAAAGGCACCAGCCATAAAGTATCTGTCAGTGCATTGGTAGAGGATTATACCTTTAATTCTCCAGAAATAGCTCTTTTGCTGGAAGCTTTTGGAATAAAAGAAGTAGCTATTCAGATCCCCAGATGCTTATTCACATCTGACATTTTTTAAAAATTTAAAAATATCTACAAGCTGCATGTTATTAATGTTTTTAATTTTAAAAGTTGTCTCCTCATTAGAGGTACACATACAGTGGAATGTGAAGCAAAGCAGAAATTGAAGAAGAAAACTGTAATACATGGTTTAAATAAGAAAAAAACAAGTTGCAGCTCATTAAAATGAATTTCAGTAACAACTAGCAAGATTGTTTCTTTCAAGTCAATGCATTTTCTGGAGGAGTACAGGTGAATGAGAAAGTGCAGAAAACTCTCATCCCATCATTTTATTTGATGCTGGGGGTGAATTTATAGGTTTTTCCCTGCATGTTCTTCCCACTATTATTTGCTTCTGCAGCTTAAGCCACTTGAATGTATAAATGTATCTGCCACTGCTGTGTCCCAGGGTCTGTCCTACACAGAAGGTGTCTGTTTGCAAAAGAAAAGGTCAGCTGGGGCTGTCAGGATGCTTACACCGCCCTCTGGAGTAGCAGGCCTTTGCACTGAGGCCTGAAACTTGATTTAACTTGATTTAGATACCTAAAATTACAGCACAGGGATTCCCCTGTAATATAGAAAGTAGCATAAACTGAGAGCAATGTGTGATGCAAGTTGCTCACCATAACTGCTCACCCTTGTATCTCTGTATATGCATTTATGGCTATGCCATAAGCTAAAAAACACCCAAACAATCCCTCACCCTCAAACCTCCCACCCCCGAAAAAGACACCACAAGAAGAGTGGACTGAAGGACTGAAAAATTTCCAATAAACACTCATGACTTTCAGCTTCTGTCCCTGTAGGAGAAGCTCCTGAAGTTTGGTTCCTGGGGAGGTTCCTTGGCTCTGTTAGTTGGCATGGTAAATGAACTGCAATGTTCACTCTTTTACACTCTCACCCTTAAAACTTTCCCTGTTCCATGGGTTCATTTGCTCTTCTTGGAAGAGATTATTAATATCCCAACCTAGGCTGCATCCTGAATTTAATATCGAGTTTGATTCCATTTCACTGCATATTGTATCCAATAAATGTTCAATAGCTTGGGAGAGAGTGAGCTCCCCTTTCAAATTAGATTTTAAACTTGCCATTTGCTACTTTAACTCTATTAATATTTTTTCATCTTTTGTGTGTTTTCTTATCCTTTTAAAATGAATTTTGGGAGTGCAAGTCTGAAACCCAGCTTTATGTCAGGGGAGTAAGCTCTGTGGCAAATTCTGCCACTGCAGAATAATTTTATTCAACAGTAGAACTAAAAATATCTGAATAGTCTTCTTAGGTAAATAGTTTCATTTTACTGTATACTGTAACCATATACACTCTCCATATTTTATGTAATGGGTATGATTTATGGTAAATTTCATTGTATATTACACAAAGAAATGAGCACTGATCCTGTTTAAAGTAGGGATTTTTTTGTGTGTTTGAGAACTTTTATCTGGCGATGCAGAGGTTCAGAATATTTCTACAATGTGCCTTGGAAATCTATTTTTGTTTTTTCATAGCATGGCTTTTTTTAAAAAGTGCAAACGAAAGTTACAGCAGGCGTTTCAATACCTAAAGCAATATTTTGTGCTGTTCTGAATTGCTTTTGGCAGGCATTTGTTCTGATTTTAAAACTTTAGAATGAAATTATGCATATTTATCAGATATTTTGAAACTTTCAGATGTTTTGGGGTTCTCAAGATTTTATATTCAGTATTAACTGGTATTTTTCTTTTCCCACAGAGAAATAGACTTAATCAGTGCCACATAATATTTTGGATTGTGTCCTTTAAAAATTAATAGTTTTGGATACACAATCTCTAAACCTTCAAAAATTGACACCACTGGTAACTGAACAGTTGTTTGCACTTAAAATGGAATGTATTAAGGGCAGCAAAGATATTTAGCCACAGTTCCCAGTGAATTTGCTTTGCATGCAGTGTTATGTCCATTTATTCATTTCTTTTTAATCAATTGCCTACAATTGTACCAAGATTATTTGAGGATTTATATATAGTACTTTGGTCCAAAACTAATTATATTAAATTTATGAAGTCCTGGTGATTTTAGGGAGAGTTGAATCTGCCCTTTTATCTGGACTGATGTCCTCATCACCTTTCACATCCATGCCACACATACTTTAGATGGCAACACTGTAAGAGCAACACACTGACATAATTGCACATGATTGTGTTATTCATTGTTGGGCAGGATGGAGCCTGCTACAGTCCTCTGCATGCCTTCGTTGAAGGGGAATGAAATTTCACCATCTGAGTTTCATAAAACAGACCTTAGTAGGAGGGGTGGGAGTAACAACAATTCTTCCCTATATAAAAATAGCTCACAGATTTGGGGTTTTGGGGTGTGGTGGTGGGTTTTTTTTCCTTTCAGGTGGTGAGAAAGGCACAAATGCTTTGTGCCCTTGCTACGAAGTTAACAAAGCATTATATTGCCACTTGGCCATCTGTTGGGATAAAATGGTTGTTATTTTCAATGATGCTATATTGATATTTTCCCCACCCCAACCTGTGATTTGCTCTTCAAGCATTGTTCAGAGGGACATTTTTTCCCACTGTGCTTTAGGTGAAAACTTGCTGAATTTTGTGTGCTTGTGGCTAAACGCCCACTTTACCTGTTTGCTCATGGAGGGTGACAGATACATTTTATATATTGTTGAATCCTCATAGAGGCAGCTACCATTTTTTTGATCAGTTTTATGTCAAGCAAACCCACAAAGTTATTTTTTCCATTAAACAGATTCTGTTCACTTGCAGCAAATTCTCTCAGGTGCTCTCTCACCTTTCCTCTGTCCCTCTCCACCTGGCATATGCTAATGTGGCTGTGCCTGTGCTGCTGATGTTCTTTTAGTGGCCATAGCAGATACTCAGGTAACCTTACTTGCACCAGAATGACTCTGCAATTTGTTTAATTTTTAATTAGTATTGTCATAAACATGAATAATTGACTTTCATTTATGCATAGCACATTTCACATGTTTTGAGACAGAACAGCTTGCATTACCTCTTGTTTTTAGAGACAGATACACAGCATAGAGATTTTAGATACACAATATGTCAGTTTATCCTTTAATATTGTTTCAGATCAGGAAGAAACAAGGATTAATATATCACTGTAAATCTGTATATCTTCTGCTGGGTTTATTGCTTTTGCTGTTTTCTATAGTCGTGGTGATCAAAAACATGCTTTAAACATGCAAAAAGTACAAGATTATGATGAAGATTTTACCAAAGATTATAACAATTCTGTAAGCAAAGCCGATGTTTCCTCCTACTATCCGCAAAGAGGAAATACTGGAGATGGTCTGTGCAGGAATTAAATTCACTTTGTTTGTAGTTCTGAGCTCCTTTGTTTTTTGAGGATTATACAAAGTGAACATATGTGGAATACTGCTACCAGCTTGCATTCTTTGATAAATCCAGACAGGCAGAAGAATGCTGGTGGCAGAAAGTGTAGTATAAGGGTGTTTCTTATGGTTAAAACAAAATCTGCAAATTCTAGCCTTTTGAGGAGCAAATGTTAGTGAGATTAGAACACAAATTATTGGATGAGTGTGTTAAATATCAAATGTTAATGCCAAATATACTTGGCAGTAAATTAAAGGTTTCTGTTCTGTGATTTCCATGGATCTTCCATAGTATATATGTAGCAGAGGGAGAAGCAGAGAGATTTCCATTCATAACTAGGGTCAAAAAATGGTCTTTTACTGGGAAACGTCTGATTTGCATTGAAAGGCTTTTCTTGTGGCAGCAGGCTGTTCCAGCTGTCCTGTAGCCTCCTGCAGCACAGCGGTGACAGGGGTCAGGCGCTGTCAGCTCGGACCTTCGCTGCTGTGCAGACGTGAGCTGGTGTCATTGCACAGCCTGTCAGTGCCACTCTCCAACTTCAGGGGGCTTCCTGTCACTCTGAGTGACCAGCTCTGGAATATCACTGCTGAGCTGAGAGAGGAGCTGTGAGCACTTCAAGGAATGCTGGCTGATCTGTGACTTCAGAGAACCTTCTCACAAATTTTTAACTAGGGAAACGGGGTGATCTTTCTCTCTTCTCTGTCCTTCCAAAAATTTTAATCCATTGATCAGTGTCCAATTACTGGACAAAAAAAAGGAGAAATAGCAAAGATAATGTGCTTCAACAAATGTCAGGAAAATAAGTGGCTATTTAGAGGACTGTGTCCCATCCTATTTCTCCCATTGAGGGAGGGACCAGAACATAAAAACACGTTGTGTTTGGCAGTGACCAACAAACCACTCTGTGCAGAGATGCAACGACCCATCCCTGACACATCAAGACTCACAAAGAGAACCCAAGGGAATCTGATTTCCTTATGAGGGAAGGAAAATGAACTGTCAGGGGACAAAACCCACAAATCAAAACTTCATTAAACCTACTTTAATGTAATTTATGTGTTATGCATTTTATTCTGTCCAAGTAGCAGGATCTTAATCATGTGGATATTGTGACTTTTGATAGAATAGATATTCCTGAAAATGGAAACACAGGCCTTCTTTCCAGATTTTTAGTGTGTCTTACAACATGCATGGCAATGACTAAAGTGTTTATAGGATTTTCACTGCCAGTAAGTAGGACTTGTAATGGGACAGAATCTTTTGCTTTTTAACAGAGGTACTTTCTGTTTGTATGAACAAAAATTCTTAATCTGTTTTTAATGGAAATACATGCTAATAATTTCATTTTTTCACAATAGAGACATCATAATCTGGTTTCCTCTGGGGCTTCAGATGCTGTGGGTTGGTCCTAGCCTGCATCTCCTTGGTGGTCTGGGTAGTCCTTTGCTGAAAGGCATTGTCAGCATCAAAGCCATTGCAGAGAGTTTATCTTGCTGCTGTGATTTCCTTGCATATATCAAGGTTTTAGGACATCCTCTTGCTTATTCATCTGGGACATCCCTTATTTCTCTGAAAGATCAGAAGGAATCTGGAATTAAATCAAACTGCTGAGTAAACTGGCATAATATATTTTGGAAACTTTTAAGTTGCTATGTAACTTCCTCAGGATCTGTTATACAAATATTGTATAGAATTTGGCATTAATTTCACCTGTTCTTTTTTAATACTCATGTGATTTAACAGGTTTGTCTTTTCTATGAAACTTTTGGGACTATGAGTTCAATTGAATTTTGCTTCCTTTTAACCTTTTAACAATGATTCTATAGTTCATTTTCCTTTCTAGCCAAAACACATAACCTACACAAGAAAATATTTGAACAAGATATCTAAAATTATATACAAGCCTTGTAAATAATAGGTAATTTTGTAATACGAAGTATGCAAACAAAGTTATGCCACCTTCAACTCAATTTTACCTTCAGGAGTAAGTACTTGTGAGAAAACATCCAATTTTAACTTAGCTAACTTTCCATGTCACTAGCAAAATACCATAGGAAAAAACTACAGTACTCAAATTTGTATTAGCAAATATTATTTGCTAAATAGAGAATAGTAACAACCTTCAGCCCAAAGTAGGGCTGAACATCAAAGTGTGAGCATATTCCTACAGTTGTTATCTGATGTCTGAGGCTTAGTGTTGCTGACATCTGGCATATTTCTCAATGTGTTTCTATAATGTGTTTCTCTCTGTCTCTCTGTTATTGATCATGCATCCATTTGCCATGCAGTCAGATTTTCCTAAATGTTTGGAGCCTCAGTTTTATTCTCTCTTCCTCTCTCACTGCAGCTATTTTACATTTGTTAAATTTTTGCTCAGCAGTGGAAAAGAGTCGAAAGTTCAGGAACAGACCAAAGACAACAACTACCAAATGGAACATGGAAAATATATCTGTCGTGGTTAATATGGATTTAAGGGAGATTAAGTCTATGCTACTTCTCTCTGACCAGATCTTTAAGATAACAGTTGAGCAATACTGGCACAGGTTGACAGAGATGCTTCATATCTGCCTACACAAGTGGGGTAGAGGATAAACAAGCATATTTCTGTCCAGTGGGGGTAGAACAAGGAAGTGTTACTATTCAATGAACAATTCCTGTCTTTTTGCGTTGTTGGAATATTGACCTCTTTCACTGAGGAATCCTTTCATCGACTTCTGTGGATTTAGATTGTCTTGGGTTTCCTTTGAGGTCGATGTTGAGACACCCATCTGCCACTGTTTATTTTTTATTAAAGGGATTGCATAGCAGTTTAGAAAATCTTAGCCCTTTGGTACATCAGTGAAAATTTACATTGTATTCACCCACTCCTTTCAATTAGTAGCAGCATTAGCCTCCATATCCTAATTATCTGTGTCTTGCTATCCACAGTGAGTATACAAAAGTGTGCTTATAACACTTGGAGTAATAAGATTTCTATTTATAGTTTGGTTTATTCCTGTTAGGAAGTATTCTCTGTTCTAATGGCGAGTATAATTTACTTCGTATCTTGCAAGCATGCGAAGTAGCCTCATTTGATAAAAATTTGCAAGGTTTTAGTTTGTTTCTCTATGATTAGTTTTAAATTTCTCTGAAAGTTTGGGGCAGATTTTGCTTACTCTGCTACTTAGGGTTTTTTTGCCATCCCATTGCTGAAATCTCATGGGCCAGATAATCTACAGAAGCCCAGCAGCATAGCTACTGTGATAATAAACACATAGATTCCCTAGTCAGATTTTATTTCAAGTTACTGTGGCGCACACTGCTCTTGAATAAATGTTTTTATTTAAAATGTGTAATTTGTACCGAAGTCTTTTATAGCTGAATCATTCAATAATTGTGAGACAAGGCCCTGAACTAGTGACAGAAAGGTCAAGAGAACGTGGTCAATAATTATGTGATCATGTTGGGACTTGGGGCAGCAGGCTTTCTCTGTTGCCACAGTTTATCAGGGTTTTTTCTGCGATGGGCAGAATTGCAGCTGACACTGCCTGTGTGTTAGATCTCTGTCAGGAAGCCTTAGCAGAGAAATGCACTCTGATAACATGAAACATAGCACATAGGGAGTCAAACCAAATGAGGTCAGCTTGACCATTGTTGGGTTGGAAGTGTGGGCTGCAGCAACCTCAAGAACAGATCTGACTTGCAAAGAGTCCGATTGTTAAATGATTACAACCGTTTAGTGCCGTAGGCCATAGAAATTAAAAAGATCTAAGTGTTTCTTTCAGAGAGAGATGCAGAGACTAATTTTACATGAATGCATACCCTAACAAGATTAGCTGGCTTATTCAGGCGTGTGAATTGCACTTCTGTTCCTCGTGTTAAACAAGCTTGTATCATCAGAGCCACTTGGAGCTTATCAGGGTCTCAATCAGGCCTCTGCTTCCACTCCATGTTTTCCTTTTGTTTCACCATTCTAACCTTAGAACTCTGAGGTTTTCCCTGTTTTCACGCTGACCTTTGCTTTTAGTCCTCAGCTTGAATTCTTCATTTTCTATGCTTATTTTTCTTTATTTTTAGCACATTATTCTCCTAACAACTCTGTGTGTAATGCAGAGTGATGTCATAGTTTAGAAACACTGTGCTAATGAAGGAATGGAAATGTTTCATTTTCAACAGCATTTTCTGTGTGGCAACACTTGCTGCAGTCCTACAACCTCAGTGGTGCCTTTAGGGTAGCCACTGTTTCTGCAGCAATCATGCAAGCAACCAAGAATTCTTCTCCTGTCATGGAATTAAAGATTGATTTTATGCATTGGCCATCTATTGATGGTGAAACATTAAAAATGACTAGATTACTGCAAATATATATTAAAAAAATCAATCCTCCTGAATTTTCTTTAGCTCTTAAGATCAAACATAGTGTGCTTCTTTATGTTTTTTGAAGCAGTCTGACTGAAAAAAAACCACATTAAAAGCAATAGTACCTTTGCAATTTTAGGTGGATTAAAAATTCTGTAATATATTGTGGATTGATTTTTTTTTTAAGGGGCCAAACAGAATGTTGTTTTGAACAAATTTGATTTTCCTTTCCCCCTAATTTTAACTTTTTCAGTTTGTAACATACCTTTGAATTCAGGATGAATATATATTATGCATCATCTCACAGGCACTGGAAAGTTCATGTTTTTTAATGTGTTTTGAAAATGCCCATTCATTTAATAAATAAATTTTAAAACATCCTAGACCAGTAACTATATGGGTAACTAGTGTTTTTAACATTCCTTCCTTGTCACTTTGTACTCTTACCAATTGGCACATACTTTTAGCAGTAGCAATAGCAGTCATGATTGTGGATTTTAGTTTCCAGAACCTGAAAAAGGCTTGTCTGTAACAGTTGCTTTATACAGGGCACGTGAACCACTTGTGTAAATCTGTGTATATGGATCTATGCGTGCCCACATGTGCTTTTTTCTACTATTATAAAATTGTCTGGATCCTAAATGATTTCTCATTTCTTTTCCACATTCTTTTAGAAAAATTACAAATAATTTGCTTATATTATTTGAAACTTCATGGACTTTAGATACAAAGGAAAAAATAATAAAGCTTACCCCAATTTTTATAAAAAAGTTCATGAGAGAAAGTTTCTATGTTACATGTTGATAACAGTTACTAATAATACTTGTAATGCATAATATTGTTTTCTCATTAGGTTCATTTGATTGCATTTAATTGTACTCTTTTGAATACAGGTTGAAATCTTGAATACCTTGGAAACTTCCTGTTCTTTTGCTGTGTTTTTTTATTATTGTTGACACAGTTCCTCCTTTATCACTTGGCCAGACTTCAAAAAAATTGAAATCTAGACCTTGTGCCTTAAAAGAAACCTCAAGGAAGAAGCAAACTAGCAAGGTAGTGCAGGAAAACATATGGGGGAAAATAAGTAAGGTAAAAAAATATACATGGGTATTGGAAACAGGATTAAAAATAGTAATAAAAAAGGAGCAGAACAGCACTGAGTCATGAAATCATTTAGGTTGAAAAAGATCTCTATTAACCTGGCACTTCCAAGTCCACCACTGAACCACGTCACCCAACAGTCTATGTAGATCCACCTCAGCAAAATCACTTGATTTTGAGATGAGCTGCTGTCTCCGTAGCAGGTAACAGGTGAGGTTAAGTTCACACCTTTGGGGATTGCTTTATATTTGGTTTTTTTCAATCCCTGAAGTCGGCAAAACATCACTGATGTTTTTATGTATGAAGATCAGCATATCCAAGCAGTAAAACTTGTCTCTTATGAAGAGACAGCTGGTAAACCAGACTATGAGTAGTTCCAAATCGCTGTTAGCCATAGCAGCACTTCAGTCTCAGGCTCACAAAGCTGCATGCCAGGCCTGCTGATGTTTGCTTTGAACTCAGGTATTCCAATTTTAGTCTAAGTAAGAATCCTGTAGTATTCTTGCCTTCAGAAAGGGAGTCATTTTCTGCACAAGTGGATGGGGTTTGAAATATGGTTTCAGGGACAAAGTGCAAAAATCTGTTCCTATCTTGACTAGAATGAAAGTGCTGTTTGTCTTTCTGCTATGGGAGAAGGATTGGAAATTGTGGAATAGGAGACAGTGCAAGCCAAATGCTGAGCATGTGAAGGAAAATAAGTGTAAGGGCTGTTTTAAAACTTTACTTCAAGTTTCTCTATATTACACTGATTGAGATCCTATATTCTGTTTGTCTTGTGTAAAAATGTATGGACACATAAGTGACTGAAGATAGAACTTCCAAGGGCAGCCATTTTGTTTCGGAGAGAGCAATAATTAGAGACTCATCTTATTAGTTTTGGAATAGCTGACATGAGTCTACAGATTTGAGACTGATCTATTTTCTTTTCATGAAGTTGCACTCTACTATAAACACATCTTGCAGAATAATATACATCTCTGAATCTTTTTTTCCAGGCGTTAGCAAATGCCTAATTACAGCATTTGAAAGAAATTAAGCATTTTATTCCCTTATGTCTCCCGTTGTGACACATTTAGATAGCCATCTGAAAGCCAGATTTTCAACAAACAAATATGCTAAAAGGGTACAGAAATATGTAGACATTTTATGAAAGAAGTATCATGAAGAGGCTCTTTTAAGGGGAGTGGTATCCAACTGTGTGGAAATAATTTCTGTTTAGTAGGACAATGGCATTTGCTAATTAACTGCTGTAAATTCCCTTTATGTCTGGCTGTCTATTTATTTGCTTGGTAACATAAAGGCGACCACATTCAAAGTTCTGAATAGCCAGCTGGCTGCTTTTCAAATGTACAGCCTTTGAAATTGATTTGAAACTCCTTTGTGCAGTAAAACAAATACGAAATTGTTGATGTACTGATGACACTGCACAAACTGCATTTTTGTGAAAGAGCAGAAACAATTATTTTTCCTTCCACAAAATGAATCACCAGGATGTAAACCTAAGCAGGATCTTTTCTGTCTGGAGTAGAAACCTTGGATTAGCCATTTTGTTTCCCAGGGGTGACATTTGTGATTCACATTTTTTGTGAGCTGATTCATCTTGTTTCTCATACATTCAATTATATCAACAATTTAGTGATGGGTTTCTAATTCTTAAAATTAATGTAGAACACAGTTGTCTTGAAACGTATTGCTTGTACTGAGAGATGCTTGAGTGGATGAAGAACTGTCTCAGTTTTGGAAGCTGGAAGCTGGAGTGTGTGCACTCTCAGGGGGCTCAGATGAGGAAGCGCAATGATGTGTTTAAGCACTGTCCTCTCTTGCCAGCTAAGGCCACATTTTCTTACTGTTACATGGGGAAAAGAGTCTGTCACCATGAGTTAGTCAGTAGTTCATTAAACTGTTGGACTTTTTAGTATTATTCTTCTGTCCTGAGTTTATGCCATTAGATATGACCTATCATTTTTCTAGTACTGACACTCCAAGCTGTTAGTAAAGGTGCAGGGTGGTTTTGTTGTGCTAAGTTGATGAGTTAATCCAAGTCTTCAAACCACAGAGTTGCTGCCTTGTGATGTTCATTAAGGAGAGCTACCAAAATATTTACCTAAATACCAGCCAGCTATTCCAGCTCACCTGATGTCCACACTGCTGACCTATAGTATTGTGAAAATCTTGGCTATTAACTTCAAAGCTAACTGGGGCACGTCTGCATGACTTGGATGAGCTGTACTGTTGATTATTTCAAACTATTCTGTAGTGGTTGCATAGATGGTGTACACATCTTCATTTCTAATCTATGTCTTATGACATCTTGACACTCTGAGGACACTTCCAGCTCTCCATCCCACCACAGAGTCTGTTTCCTTTTTTTTCTGTGTCAGGGCAGCAAGAGACTAATTCGATGTTGACCTCATCCTTAGAGTGACAAAATGTATTTCTTCTTACCCTGCTCGGATTTGGCACTGAGATAATGCAGACAATGATGTTTTACTTAAGCTGAAGCCTGTAAAGCTTCTGAACATGCAGCAATATTTTATATGAAATGTGAGGCATCATTTTTAAGGTACCTCCAGCTGACATGTATTACAACAACCATACTGCATAATGCAAATGGTGATAGAGCAAATTCCCTCAAAGGTACAGTATATTAGGCAGTCAAACACAGATCTTGGCTCTCTTACAATCACTGGACTCTCAGGGATATCACTGCTGAACTTGCTTCAGCACTAATGCTTTGTGGCATGTGAAGGACAGGGATAATCTTTCTCAGTTACTCTTGTCCACACACAGCCTTTATTAGAACTTAAGCATGCAAATAAAGATACGGATATGCTTTGCTGAACTGGGAACACAGAAGAGGAGGAGAAGCTGTTTTAGCTCATTCTGTGTCCTCCTCCTTCAGATGATTGAAATGAGAGCCTTGCAGTCCTGTACAGTTTCCTGGCTGTCACTCAGGTGGGCAAAGGAGAAAGGATTCACTAAGACTAAACCTCTCTCTGATTGCCTGCAATCAGGAGGAGACAGTGCAAAAGGGACCTTCTGAGAGATCTAAACCTGCAGTGCTGTGTGACTTCTTTTGTCTCACCTCATGTAATTATGCACATTTCTGTCACCTACATCCTAGGGGAAGATATATAGAGCTGAGGAGGCTGGAAGTATTATTTATGTTAACTATCACTCATAAATACAATGGCTAACTTGACCTCACTGAACTAGGCCTGATTGTCTCTTATCATGTATAAACACGTAATTGAGAAACAGTTTTTCATTCCAAGTATGGTTAAGGTCAACTTGGAAAGGAAGAAAGAAAGGTTGGAAGAGAGAAAGTAGAAGTTTGTTTAGCATAAGCCTCCTGCTATTTATTTACATACCATATGCTTCCTAATGCACATTTGCACCGGGTGATTTTATTTGGATAGACAACTGAAACATCAAAAAAGTAACAACAGTTTTTGCACAGTGAGAGGCTTCTATTACAGCAGCTTGCCATCCACGGCGAAGTTCACTTCTCAGCTGAGCAGTTTTGAATGCAATACAAAGAGAGAAAGCTGGCTCTTAGTTTCATTGTCACAATATTGAAAATCACCACAATTCATAACTATGCTCATCTCCCTTCCTTCAAAATGGTTCCACAGCTTCCAATATCACATTTTAGCTTAGTCTCCTGAAAAATACATTTATGCAAATACTCCGTCTGCTGACTGTCAGTAATTGTTTCTGGACCCAGCTGCCTACTGCGACTGCATTACTTAGGTACAACGTCCAAAAGTTTGCCCTTCCTACCAAGAGGTAGTAACTTACTCCCCATAGAGGCAGGAAGCTCAGATTTGTGAGAGAAAAGCCAGCAGAGCTGAACATTTAGCTGTTCTGTCCCCTAAGCAGCCCCCTAGTTAGGGGACACGTCACCCAAACCTGGCTGCAGCACGTGCTGTTTGTCCAGCTGAAGTGGCAGGGAATACAGGAGGGAGGAGAAGGGATTATCCAGGGAGTTATTAGAGATACAGAGTGAAGCTCAGGGTTATGTGAGGGGCCTTGAAGGGTGAGTGTGTAGAGATTTTAGAAGACCTGAGGATTTGAGGAAGGCTTATGAGTGATGAAGCTGTAGGGTTAGGGAAGAATTGAGGAAAAGATCTACTGGCTTATTTTTCCTCTCTCCTGCTTCCACTTCTCTTTCTCTGTGAGCTGCAGGCAAGAGATGTTTCTGTACCTGTGCCTAAGAATGGTGGGACTTTATGATACAGGAATAAAGGGATTTGAACCCCAAACCTTTGTCTTGCACCCAAAAGCATTTGGATTTCTATTGTACCTATAGAAATGGATAGTTTAATAGTTTCCAAATATGCTTTCTATTTCCTTGAAAACACTTGAAAGCAATGTTCACTTGAGCATAACAATGTGTTTATTAAGAAGGAAGTATTTAAGAAGAAATGCAGGTTAGTTGTTTTGGGGATTTTTGTGTGACAAAGGACAAGCTAGAGGGATGCACTGAAGTGACAGGGAAAGAAGCAAAGTCTTATACAGTAACATAATTAAACCATTAACAGATTTTGCTCAGTTCTAAGTGGATCCATGATTAATTTCATTTTCCTGAAGTGGGGCTCAGGTCTTCAAAAGATGTCAAAGCAGAGCTTTGATACCCATTAAACCTACATAAAGAAATACTGCTTTGCAAATGTTTGCCACTCCAGTTTTCAGTGCTGCTTGTCAGCTGAAAATTAGCAACATACACAAAAGCAGTTGCTAACTCAGCATCTCTGGGGCTTCCTAAATTCATATTCAAGTGAAGAACCTGATTTTTTTTTTCTTTTCAGTATACATTAATATGTTTTTCCTTGCATCATGTAAGAAGACTCTGACTGGTACAAAAGAGAACTCTCTGTACCGCTATCTAAGTGCCTTAAGTACAATTTCCTAAATGAAGAATGTTTGTTCTGAGTGGCTAAGTGAATAAAACTTGGAACTGCTGTGCTGGAAATTGAGTTTGTAATGCGAGCATTGCCAGAAGTGAACAGTGTGCAATCCAAACTTTCTGCTTTGTAGGGCAAGAGAAATGAGATCTCTTCAACGTGAAGGGCTCGATGTGGACAGAGCAATCAATACCAGTCAGTGGCAATGCTGAGAGGAGAGCTCCTGTCCTCCCACCGGAGGACTCCCGTCTTCCAAGCCACAGGGGTGACAGTAATAGCTGCTGTTACTGTTTCCAGAGATGATGTTGTGTCTCTGATGAAAAACTATTTAGCAGGAGCTTGGAGCGTTTTCAGGCTTCAATTCAACAAAATATTGACAAATATATTTTAGGCTCATCATTTTGCAGCAAAGCACAACAAAGCACAACAAAGCAGTCCTTGTGTCCCACTGGAAAGTATGTTGGGAAGAGCAGCCACTCTACCACCTTAGGGAGAAACAAATTCTATCTGATTAAAAAAAACACTCTTTGCAATAACAATGATAATTGTAGATACATTAATTAGCTGCTTACATAAGTTGAATTCTATAAGTTTCTTTAATGTGCACACTTGCATTATGTGACTCAGAAGATCATGATGTTTCATAAATATTTCTTATTCAGACACATTAAAAATATTACTCTTTCCATCATGATAAGAAAGTTTACAGTAATTTGAGTCAAATTACCTATTACACAACAATGCCTGGTTTCATTTTGCAGGAAGTTAGAATATTTTTGAGAAATTTACATCTATGGGGTAAAATTGGCATTCCCAGAAATGGTTTATATATTGTGCCAATGGTGGTGATAAAATTAAGGGATTTTTAAATATTTCTTTGAGAAGAGTAACATATTTTTTCCTTTTAGCAAGGACTAGAAATGCTGATTTATTCCACTTTCCCATGCTGTGCATTCCTACTGTGTACAGCTCAGTTTTTCCAAAAGACCAGTCTCAGGTGGCTCAGGACACCTGCACACCCACTGGGATTGTAGGTGCACATAAGAAACAGAGTTTCTGGTGGGTTTTCCTCCAAGGATAATTTAGTGCACCCAAACCTTTCTGTAGCCAAAGACAGAAGGAGGGGACTACGGGGGATGAAACTCAAAACCAGGCTACCATGTTTGACCAAAATGCAAATGGAACTTTATGGGTCCCCCTCTTTCTGCTTTGCCAACTCATTTCTGCTCAGCTCCTGTAGAAATTTGTGCAACACTTCCATCCAAACTATTTATTCACAATTGCACCTACAGTGAAAAGTCTTTGGTTTGATATCTGTGTCTCTTTTGATCTAGAAATTATTTATGAGAGAAACTTCATTTCTGTTTTGTGGTTTTCACCACTGCTGTAATATTTAATTAAATAGTAATAAAAAGGATCAATACATACCAAGTTCTTTGTAGCAAAAGCGTTGTTTCTTTTGTATTTTACAGTGTCATTTTTCATATTAAAAATCATTTCACTCTGAAAAAAAATTGTTATAGATAGGTGCCAACGAAATTCTTTTTAATCTTTCCTTTTAGATAAAAGCACAAAAAGAGATCTTTATTTAAAATCTGTTTTATAGGAGGTGTGAGCATATGCCTAATAAAATTCTTCCTGGATTACTATCCTATACGCTTAGCTTCAGATTGCAAAGAATGTGTCCTGAAGTTATAAACCTTCTGAAACAGGGAAATAAAAGGGTATCTGACAGACCATTAAGTACAGGGGTACTATCAAGTGTGGCTTTAATGTCACAGAGATCTCACCTTTTAGAAAGTTTCAGTGCAGAGTGATATGAATTTTAAGTGTGGTAGTCAAGTGTTTGTAGCACATGTATGGTCAGGCTTAAACAAAAGAAAAAACTTGGGTTTTTTTTTTTTACCCCTACTTGGAGCGAAATACAACCCCAAAATGCAAGAAATAGACCTTGAAAATTAGCATTACATCTTTATTCAATGTAAAAGCTAAAAATTGAAATGAAGACATTCTCAGAAAGCTACTGTTAAGTATTTAAATTAAGATGTTGAATTTTTGAGAAATCTCAGAAGAAAAACCTTATTTTTGCCATAAAAGAGAGCTAAATTCATTTAGGATCCATAATCCTCTCTGAAGACCTCTTGAGTGGAAGAAGCACTCAGAAATGAAAACGAAAAACACGCAATACTAACTGCAGCTTTCCAGTGAACCTCAGGTCACCTGTCATCTCTGTCAAACTCCATTTTCCACTGCACTGAAGTGAATAAAACAAGTGGTCACCATAAAAATGCCTTTAATATGGCAGTTTCAAGTGTCATTAACCTCTGTTCCATCTGCTTAAGGAGAATGTGGCCATCTAATTGCCAAGAATGTTGTTACACACCAAGCAGCCAAGTATGTGGATTTATCATATAGGGTCTGAAAAAAAACAGCTCTCTTGATGTTTTACTGCTGTTTGTTGAATTTGTATGAAGTCACTCAACAAGTGAATTGTAAGTTCCTCATTTAGTGTTTAATTCATATAGAGAAAGTGAATAAGCAATGGAAAATCAGAGGGTTTAACAGTGATATATAGTTCATTGTCTATTGTTGATTCAGGGATTAACTTTTCTTTAGGAACTTTTAAACTGTAAGACTGACAGCCCTTTAAGCATTAGTAGCTATCATATGTTTTTTACAGATGAAGACAGAGATGTGGCAGTGATAAATCATAGATGAAATAACATACACAGTAAATCTGAGTAAAGATCTGAGTGTTACCTACTTGTCTTCTTGTCTCTGTACACACATTTTTACCTCCTATCCTCCTCCACTCTTTTACTGTTCTACTCTTCACTTCTTTCCCATTTAAACTCCCCCTGTTTGTTCAACTTGTTGGATCCTGAACACTTTTGAAAAGCCTGTGTTAGGAATTTTAAGTTTTGGATGAAGAACTTAAAGAAAAGGAAAGGTCTTGGAAAAGATTCAGGACTGACTTTGTCAGCTACCTCTAATATACACTTGATTTATTTGTCTCTCTGTTACTTTATTACTAATTCTCTCCCAACTCAATTTGGTAAGGAATAAGGAAGGTTTAGTGAAAAATGGGAAAAGGAAGGAAGAACCCATGAAATTCTATGGATGTGCAGAGAACTTGAGATGAAGCATTCCTAATAAATATCTTTTTAGACATTGCTTTTGCTGAAGACATTAAATGAAGCATCCGATTTTTTTCCCTGCATCCAGATCAGAATTTTAAATAGCTAGAAGTAAAAATACCTCATGCCCCAAATAGTATGAAATGTGCTGTCAACATATTCTGGTCTGCTGGCTGGAAGTGTTCATAAGTTAATAAAATTAAACTGATTTTCTTCAAAGGTGTGATGTTTTGACATTCTTGGCAAGGTCGGTAAGTTAGATTGGAGTTGCAAGTGTTTAGCTTCAGCTTCTCTGAGTACAGAGCCAAAAAGCAGAATTGGAACTTTCAGGAAATGAATCTCCTTTTTAATACCTAATAATCAAAGGAACAACCTAAGCAGTTGAATTATTTTTCTTTCCCCCTCTCCCACCCTTATATTTCATAAAATATAAGGAAAGGTATCCCAGAAGAATTTTTTTTGAGAAAGTTCTGAGTAAAATAAACTGAATGAAGCATCAAATACAATGTTTTGGCAGAATGTTTAGTGTAATATAAATTATGGGAAAACATTTTAGGTAACATGGAAAAGAAATATTTGTGGTCATATACATGGTCCCTGGGATTAAACTTTTTTATCAAAATATTTAAAAACAATAAATCTAATAATAGAATCAACTGATACTATTAAACCAAGTTGTTTCTGATTCTGCAAAAATCAGCTACAGCAGAGACATACCCATAATTGCTATAGCTTCTGAATAATTTGTTTGTAACTGTATCTCCATACAAACAAAAATGTATTTAGAAAAAAAAAAAAATAAAAAGCATAAATAGAAGCCTTTTGAGTGCTCATTTCTCACTTTGTAATGATTAAAAATTTGGGTTGTTCCAGCATGCTGGTTTATTGCATAGCTGAATTAAAAACTTATGTTTCCTGAGTTAAACTGTGGTTTAGTAATACTTTCTAGAAATAAATATTCTTATTTATGAAGAAAAATCTCTGTATTTCATCAGGCAAGTAAAGCAGCAGCTTTTAGGAGAACATTGAGTTCAACAGATGTGTGTAGCACATGCCTAGTTGGCAGTGAGAAAAGTTGTAATGCCTAAGATTTTAAAACTATTTTGGAAAATATCAAAATATTTCTTTGGGTACCATGGCTGAAGTGTCCTTCTGTTGAACTACAGAAGATTAGATGTCTTTACATCTCAGAGCATTTATATTTGAACAGAGTGATTGAACTTACAGCACTTTATGCTTTGAATTAAATGCACACTCATCAAAATAATTAAAGAGGAATTGTAAGCTGAAGTGAGCACTGGTGGGAAGATGCAGCTCTTTGTGTACTTGTCATCTATATGAGATGCAGTACTTGAATGTAATTTTCTCATTTTGAAATGAATATTTAATTAAATTACTTTAGAAATACTTATGGTTAATGAGAAAACTCAATTTGCCAAAAGTGTACTCTTGGAATACTTATATGACATTCCAAGCTTGAATCCTCATATGCAAGTATTATGCAAACATGATTGCTTTGGCAAGTGACCTTTACCATGAGTTGTTTTGTAATTGAGCAAGGTTATTGAATTTTCGAGATTTTTAGGGGTTTGTTGGTTTTTTTTCAGCAGTGGTTTCTATGACGATGTTACACATAAGACACGAAGACTAATTGCTGACAGTAAAAGCATCTGCAATTGTAACTGGTGCTTTTCTGCATTTTAAAATGTCAGGAAATGAGACATTGAAAAAATTTTTAAAAATCTATTCGTTAGCATTTCCTGAAATATGTTTGCCATGGATGGCAGCTCATCTTTTCCAGTAAATGTGAGAACTGTGATTGTGTCCAGCTTTTCTTTTCCAGCTGTCACTAGCAGAGTGTCATAATATTTAGAGATACACTCTATACCTGTCAGAGTTTGTTACAGTTCAGTGATGCATGATGAAGTGTGAGGGACACAGTCTTCCTACACTACTCACAGTATAAATGCAGTGATGATACTTCACAATGACTCCTTGCTCAAGGTCAGTACAAAGAAACTCATCTGTGGTGCTCAACAACTCACTTATTAATTGCTGAGTTCTAGAACTCAAGGCCAATTTCTTTAATGTGCCTATAGTTTTATGGAAAGATTCCTGGGTGTGTATGAGAAATGCAGCAAACTTTTGTAACAAGTGCAATTTTTCCATGCAGATTCTTTCAAAATGAACTGATTTAATCATCTGAAATTATTTCCTTGCTCAAATCCTTTGAAATGAAATACGATAGCAATAAGCTTTTGCTATTTTACCTGAGGATTAGTCCTGCTGGTATTTGAAGATATACCTGAAAGGGTACCTCTGACTAATACTTATTCTGGTAATTTTTATAAAACCTTGAAAAAAAATTAAAACTTGCTAGCTAAGGGATTATTATAAGCATATAAGAATAACATACACCTAACTCATTAGCCTTATTCTTCTGTTTTGCTAAAATATGCAATTTTAAGGCTTTAACACCTCAGGTGCTCTTGGCTTATTCTGTGAATGCCATTTAAATGCATGCTAGTGGGAGTTATTCCATTAGAATATTTGCATGTGCTACTTTTCCAGTTGCTAATTATCTAATAAAAATACTTGCTAATTTACAGATGTTCTGTTGCTGCACTATTGTCCTGAGCCTTTCTTTCTCCTACACTGTTCCCTTGAAATCATAGGGCCATAAAGGAGATATGACTAATTGCTTTACTAATGGCATATTGAGGTGCTTAGATCCTTCAAAAGGCTTTTTTTTAGTTATTTCTTTCATCCAAACAAATACATAAAAATACCTCAATTTTCTACTAAACATCTACAACTCAGCAAACTTGAGCAACATTTTCTTTTTTTAAAAAATGCTGTTTAAATCACACAATAGAAAAATTCCTTCACACAGAACAGTTTCAAGTAGAAGGAAGTCTTGAAAATCTGAAAGTTGTTATGAAAAAAAACAACCCCTTTAAACGACAATAAGAGTGAAAAAGTTTTGTGCATTTTCTGAAGAGTACACATCTTGGACAAGCTGTTCATGAAGCTCTTGGGTAACATCTCTCCAAACCTACAAATAAATCAGTGTAGCAGATGCCCTGGTGCAACTGGGCTGAGGTGGCTGAGATCCTCTGAGTAGACTGTCTACTGTTGTGCATTCCACTCACTCCAAGTGTTAAAATTCATGGCACTTCTTGGGGTAGTGAGGGGGTGTGACTGAAGGTTTTAGTCATCATCTGTCTCCTGTCTTGTATTGCAAGATTTGAGAGGAAGACATCACATTTTCTTGTGGTGTTTTGGGGTAGGGTTTACTTGTTTGGTTTGGGTTTTTTGTTTGGGTTTTTTTTGTCTGTTTGATTTTGGGATTTGCTTGTTTGTGGGTTTTTTCTTGCTTCTTTGTTGTTGTCGTTGCTTGTNTTTTTTTTTTTTTTTTTTGTTTGTTGTTTTTTTTTTTTTTTTTTTTTTTTTTTTTTTTTTTTTTTTTTTTTTTTTTTAACTGTACTGAGTATAAAACAGAAGGCCAATCTGAAACATTCTGTATAGTCTAGGACATCTGCAAGTTTAAAAAGAGCTTATCTGAGACCCATAAAGCCAGCAGCCAGTTTGGTCAGTTTGTTTTCTGGACACTCACATGGGACAGGAGCAGGGAAATGTGCCCTTACTTGCTACAGGTTTTGACTCCTCTTATATCACTTTAACCTCCAGGGCAATGATGTGTAGGAGACCAGAACTTCAGCTTCCAGCAAAGGCTCCCTTCACAGATTTGAGTTAAAAAATAGTATCTGTTTCTTTCTTATGTAACAGAAGGAAGCCTGGATGCCATCAAAAGGCCTTGTGAAAAGGTTATAAGACAGGGTGATTTTGGTGTATTTTGCTTTTGGCTGTAATGTAGGTTAATTCATCCACACATCAGTTGATGCTGACATCAAAAGTTTCTGAATAACTTAAAAATATTCTACAGAGATTAAAAAAATTGGTTTCAGGTGTACATTTTGCTGAAGAACTAAACTATTTTAAGCCCTTAAAACTTCACCCTTATCCTCGGCATTTGTCTTGTTTATTGAAAAGCAGCCCAATGTCCATTATTCATTTTGCTTTTTAACAGTAAGAGAGAAAAACCTAAAGAGCTACAAAGGTATGGACTGCAGGTGTGTAATATTAGGCCTGAAACTTAAAGCATGAAATACTTTAGAAAATGCATCCATAGCATATGTTCTTAAAAATTACTTTTGTTACAATCAATTTATCATGTCTGCTCCTTTCCTTAAATATTTATCTGAAATATCTCTGGCTGGGTAATTGTAAAGGGATCAACAGAAGAGAGAGGAATTTGTCTGAGGTTTAAAAAAGTGCTTATACAGAGGCTGAAGATCTCAATGTAGTTGGCAGAATGAAGGTTAAGGTGAGCTGGTTAAAGTTTATCTCATCTTTAGGGAGAAAATTGCTAGCTCTAAGTTGAGTTCTTTAATGTAGCAGGAAATGGTATAGGAAGATTCTATAAAGAGAAATGGAATTTCTCAAAGGTTTCAGGGATTCTCTATCACTAAATAAATGTTGTGTGGTTGATGCATAAACTACTGGGGGCAATTCTTTAAGGTATGTTACGGATCAGGTCAGACTGGAGCATCCTAATGGCTCCTCAGTGGGCCATTGGTTTGGTCCTTCTGTGGACATTGAAATGTCACCTCCTCCAAAAGTGTGCATCATTCTTCTTTTATGCACATCCGATCTATTCTTGCATTTTCTTAGCTGATGAGATCTGATGTGTGTGATCATGAGGTAGGACAGCAGCTGACAGGTCTCTATTGCAGTTGTCATAGCTTACTTGAAAATAATTGCAAGTGCAAATAACTACAATCAGTTTGTATATCTTCTGTTTCTAATCAATACAGGCAGGTATTTTTCTGTTTTTCTGCCTTGTAGCACATTATAACCTATTTTGCTTCAAACATCACAGACCTTTGCAGTTCCATAGCTAAGGAAAATATTGGATTATATTAACAGCAGGTTGTCATTAGTTTGAGTTGGTCTCCTCCCATGACTGAACTATGTATTGGCTGCCAGGTTGTGTGTGGAAGAATTTTCACTGGTGCAGCATAAACCCCGTCATGCAATAACAATTACTGAGACTTATGTCTCATAAAATGTACTTTAATTTTTTCTCCTTCTGCAGTGTTTAGGAACAACTTAGACCCCTTGAGCACTTGGAGATTTATCCTGAAATTTTTGCCACCAAATTGTTTTTTTAGGCATAGATTGCAAATCTTTTAAAGCATTTATTTGAATTTGTGTCATATGCTGCAATTAACTTGCCATTACTTGCAGCTGCCCTTTCCAGTGAAAAGATTAGAAGATAGGAATTTATAATCAGGGAACCTCAACACAGCTGTTAGAAAAGACTTGGGATCAGTAAAAGTAGTCTCAAGGGACAACTTGAAAGGCAGATTTGAACTGTGAACTTCTGTGTCAGAATTTTGATTGCCAAGGACCCTTCTAGGTCACACAACAAGGATAATGAGAACTACAGACTTAAATGCTCTTGGACAAAAGTTTATTATAACCGCACAGAGAAATAGCCCAAATATGTCACAGTAGATTCATGGTTATTACTGAAACAATGCATTAATGTTGGCAGTCACTTGAAATATGGTATGTATATAATAGTTTCATTTAGTATCACTTAAAGGTCTCTACTGCAAAGAGGCATGACCTGTCACTGATGTATGCTGCTATAACAAAATATGAGAGTTATCCCTTTCCTTTGACAAATTTCAGATCACTCATCTACTGCACAAAATGAGAGGAATGTAGGATAAGTTATAAAGAATTTAATTTGGCTTTGTGCTGTGTGTTTATTATTCTAGAAATTCAGGTGACTTTCCCCAAAATAAGGAACATCAGAAGATTAGATATTGGTTTTATTTTAATTTAGAAAAACAACCCTTTACCCATAATGTAAAGAGAAAGTAGCTTTGAAGGTCCTTGGGTTTTAACCTGTTCTGTTGTGATGGCTGAAGATATTTCATTTGAAATAACATTCCCAGATATATATGTAGTTCATTCTGAGATTCATAATTCAGAGAAGAAATGTTGTATGCAAAAATAAATATATAATAAGAGAGTGTCTGTCTCTGCCATAGAAATGACAGAAATGAAAAGAAATTATGGCTTTTCTAAGGAAAGTAAAAGTTTTCTTCTCTAGTCTCTGTGTGCTGTTACCTTTGGAAAGAATCAATGTTTATGTTGCTGTTGAGGTGTTGTGACATGGTTTTCAAACTGACTTGCATGTCATGCCATGGTGATTGGGAAGACAGTGAATGTCACCAGCTTTCAGTAGGAATATGGAAAACAAGATTAGTGCCTCCACATAGTGCAGTAAATTACTTTGCCACAGTAGCTGATGCTACAAAGATTGTGAGTTTGTATTTTACCACAAACTCTGATAACTCTGAAGTGACAGCAATGATTTCAAGATCTCTGTTGCTGCAATTTTTAAATCACTGCAGAAATGAAATAAGGAAAGACTGTGGAAGTTGGTAAAAACCCAAACAACTAAAAATCTTGTTTTACACTTAAAAGAGCAGCTGCAGTTTATTCTGATAATGAAATCTATCAAGTCTGAGATTTTATTTCTAAAATGCGTTCAGCAGTGTAGCCCTATTGAGGAGACCGTACTGACAGTGTAATTCAGGATGCAGCAAAACAATGAAAGAAGAGTTTAATAAGGTGGAACTGATTGGGTTGGACATTCGTATACCTCTGTGAGTATTGTTTAATTGTCCATGAGATTGAGTTGTTAAATAAGCAGACTAATACAAACTGAGTAACAGAAGAAAGAGAACAAATATGAGATCACAAAAATAATTTTGTTTCTAATATATAGTTCTTAATTATAGTGTTCTACACTCAATGCTGTGTGCTTGAAAGCTTACAGTTCACATCTGTGATGAAGGAAGCAAAATAAATGTTACTTGTCAATACTTTAAATTTCACTCAGGTACATACAATATGTGCTTGAATTTTAAGACATGGAAACAATTAAAAGATTACTTGGTTGACACTATAGATATGCCTGGAAGGTGTAATAGAGAAAAGTTTAGGTTGAATTTTTGATCTGATTTTACGAATATGGATTGAGTGGCTGACTGAGAATCAGATGTCCACATCAGGAATGCACACAGTATTGATTCTTCATTTAAGGATGATGGTCTGTCTGTCTTTCAGATGTAAATGTATCTGTTCTTTCTCATTCAGCTGTGCCACTGGAAAGGTTATAATCCTGTTTCAAAGTCCAGCTGCTCCTCATTGCCATCTCCTGGAGGTTACCCTGCTCCCAGCTGTGCTGAGTGGGTTGCCAGGGCTCACTTAGCCCATTTCAATCAGAATCACCTGGGCTTGCAAAGAAGCACTATTTAAATAAGTGAGGCTAAGCTGGGGCTATCTGTCTTTGGCAAAGAGGGGTCAGTTGGCTGACTTGGCTTTCACCATGTCTGGAAAAAGTGAGTGACTATTGCCTTTAATTTGTCTCTACTTGTTTGTTCTACCCAACTTAGTGACTCCTCAGGATGACCCTGGACAGCAGCTGCTTCTTGTGCTGAGGGGAGACTTCTTTAAACTATGTTGCCACTGACCAACCTCGCATATCCCCATGAGAAATTTGACAGCTGCAAGGGTGTTCCGCAAAGTGTTTGTGCAATGGTGTATGTGTGATCTGTGACGGTGGTGGGGATAGTGGTGGTTGTTGTTCACCTGCAAGTAAAGTGGGGGGAAAGAAATTGTTCTTGGTTTGCTTCCATCTGTTTACATGTAAATGACATGAACTGGGGAGATGGAAATGAAGATACTTCATTTATCTTGCTCCCACGGCAGCTTTTGTGCTTTCTGCAGGCAGGATTTTCCTGAAGACTTTTTTTTTTTCCACAGGAGATCTATATAACTTTGTGAATTTTGTGGTTTGTAATTCAGGCTATACTAGGAGCAAACTATTGGATGGTTGTGAGAAAAATAGCTAAAAAGCAGTTCACTAGGAAGCATTTTTGTAATGGTTGGTCCTTCAATTAATAGTGAAGGGAAGTGAACATGAAAGGCAATGAATTTCACCTGAGTATCACCTGGGCATTAAAAAAGTGTTCCCCTGGAACCAATGTTGACTAAATTTTAGAAACACATTTCTAAATAGTTGATTTGATGAAGTCTTCTCTACTTCACTGTTTTGTGGTGAGCTGGGTATGATACTTTGAGGAGCTACACTGTGTTTTGGATTTATGATAATCGATGTGGGATGTCTGCTGTAAGAGTGACTTATTTCATGTAAATTAGCACTCAAAAGTTTCTTCACATGTGTCCCTTTGTAGGCTAACATACACTATAAGTAATTTAATTTCTGTTAATTGCAAAAACAGCTGTTTCATCAAATCACCATGTTTTGAATTCTGCCAGCATTAACAAGCAATGAAAATGCTTTCCAAGTAGAAACTCTGCAGGATTCTAAGTTAACAGAAAGACGTCTGTGGTTTACACCAAGGAGGATCTGACTCATTGTCATTAGCATTTTACCAATGCACTGTAAAAGATAAATAGGTTCTTAGAGCTAACAGAGAACACTGGATGTGTTGGCACTGATGTTTGTGGGAATGAAAAGTCAGAATGAGATGGATTTAAATATCTGTGATGCACCAGTCAGATTAATCATGTGAGTTTACTTTAAGAAAATATGAGATGTGGGGGAAACGTTTTGCTATGAGGAGTTTGTTCTCTCTGCCCTCTTTGGGACTGTTAAATGTGATGAGTTGTGCTGTAATCACTCTGAAACCTCAGGATATGTTTGAGTTGAATTATGTTGCAAAGCTATAAAATAAAATTCATTGCATTAAAAATAATTATTTAAAATTCAGTAAAGTCAGATGAAATGACAGCAGCTCTTCAGCTGTTAGAATGAGTTCATTAAGTTATCAAAATCAGGCATATGTATTTTGCATAAATCAGGTAAAATTGTGAATTCTAAAGTGTTAATGTAATTTTTCTGACAGAAAGGTATTATAGACTATAAGTAATTACATTCATAATAAAATGTGGTATTCAGGAAGAATATTTTACAGGACAGATTTTTCCCCTGCTTTCCACCCTTACACACTTATCACACATTCTTAGTTTTTCCCTACCTATTTGTTGATGTTGATTCTGGCCCTGGCTGAGAGAGGGCAAAATATTCTCATATACCAGGAGAGTGAGTCGTAAGCTGCACTGAATTTTCTCTCCAAGAGAATGCTCCCCTCATACTTTTCTTGGCAACCATTAACAGACATACTTTAAAATGCTGCCAGGACTCCAGAGGATCCTTGATATCGATCTTATCTGAGGGAAACGTCTGCTGCACTGGTCTTGATCTTCCTCAAGTATTGTGCTCTCCAAAAGTGCATATTTCACCCTGCCTGGTGACATGTAGTTTTAATAGAAGCAAAGAAAATCAGAATATCTTAGTAAAGGAATATTACAGCTATGTAGTAACAAAGTCAGGAGGGATGTGTATTAAGATTTCTGTAAGATTATGTATTATCACCTGGATAGATATTTGAGAGTCTCTTGGCACACTTGTCTGGAAAGAAAGTTGTGTGAAAGAGAAAAAGTAGAATTTGTAACAGACAAATGAAATAGTCACCATTTTGTTTTGTGAAATAATCTACAATTAGAGAGGAGTGATCATGATGTGAAAGACTCATGGCTCTCTGCCACTGCTGTACTGCTGAGCACAGGTGCTAAAGAGAGAGTTTAATGTAGACCCATATGTTGTAAGACCTCAAAAGACTCAAGGAACCTTGTTCCAAAGCTAAGAACTCCTCAATGTAGGTTGCTCAAGCTCCTACATAATTCATGTCCCTTATATTTGTGTTAAAGATAGTATTTTATAATCTGCTCACAGATTTTGACTTTTTTTGCTCAGGAAAAGGGCAAAAGTCGTGATATTAATATCTTCCTTGCCAAATTTCTAGGTTATCTCTGAAGTTTTAAAGTACAGGATCCTCTTTCACTATAAAAAATAGTCAGGTTGTTTCTAATGTGTAGGGAAAATGTGTATTTATAATTCTTAGGAAAAAAGAATACTTTTTATCGGAAGTGTATGCCCTCTTTGGAAAAAAAAAAAGACTTTGAAGTGTTAAATGGGGAAAATTTTTACCTTAACAATTAAAATTTGATTAAATTATGGGGAATAAAAATAACTATTTCCTTGCAATAAGAAAAACTAAGTGATCATACGTCACTGTACTTTGGGAAAAGGAGTTAGAGACTCTCATACACTGACCACTCAGTGTATGAGATCAAGGCTTTTTACATTATGCAGGAAAATAGTTGAGTGCTTACTTTTTAATGTAATTTTTTAAATTTTACTTTCATTTGTGAAAGTAACTTACCAAAAATGCCACCATTAACTAAATTTTTTATTTGCGGGGTTGTAGAGTTACCTTTGCATACGGTGACTATCCATCACTTTAATCAAGTACATGTATCAGTTTTGGTAATTCTTCTGCAAAATTAGCAAAGTTTCTTGTATTTCCAGTTTGTGAAGCAATTGCTGCTTATGTGTTATGAGAATAGGCAATATCAAATTCTGATGTGGACAAATAATGTAAGAAAGCTGAATCACATTTGCAAGTTGTGATATGATTGATCTGTTTTAATGCTTGTGGACTCATCTACTTTTAAGAGGGCTGAACCCATTTCAGGCTGACACTTTAAAATCAAAATAAAGCATTGGAGTAAATTATTTAATCCCAATAGGAAATGAGATGAAATAGACAAGAATTTGGCTGCTACTCTGCTCTGTAAAGTTCCTCAAAGGGGACAATGTGAAGACTGAAGAGTGAAATTTCGAGGTGGTTTATTGACTTGCAGATTTCTGTCAGTACAGAATTCTTTGAAAGGTGTCACACCATCCATGTGCCTTCAGTAATGTGAGAAAGGCCATCAACTCTTCCAGCCAGAAAGAATAGTCTTGCCAAATTACCTCACACAGACCCTGCAGTGGGATTTCTGGTCATGTGCCAGCTATTAATTTTTATTGCTGAATAGTAATTTTCTTTCCTTATTTTTCAACACCATATAAAATACTGTTATTTAAACTACTTCCTAAAGGCTTATAGAGCATTTTTAAGAAGTTTAGTTTGAACACAAGCATTCTGTTAGGACTCAGAAGTAAAAGAGGGCTAAACCTAAGATTCCTAAGATCTCAGGAAACTATAACTTCATCAAGAATTGATTTCATTCAGGTTAGTGGACTGACAGATGACATTCCAGAGGGAGATCATGGCATCTTCTCATAATAGCCATGGGAGTGGTTTCTTTCTGTGTTTCTCTTGCTCCTATTGACATCTATATGATGATATCTACAATTTGGTCTCAGTGGAAAAAGACAAAATTAGTGACCATTCATAAGATGCATGAATGTGTAGTTATGCCAATGTTGTGACCAGTATTTCCCAGATTACATATTCAAGTGAAGTCTGTACTGACTGCCCACCTGTAGCAGAAGAATACATTTCCCTGGTGCCCAGAGGGTCTGTTCCTGTTGATTGTCTGAGCAGCTAAATTAATACAGTATTTGAGGAATGTTTTACTGCCTTACTGGAATAGAGAACCAGAGCAGTTCTGGCGAGGAAGAAGAACCCTGCAGCTTTTGTGAAAGCACAAGGCCATGAGTAGGAGCAGGTTCTTCCCTCTGGGATCAAACCCAGTTGTGCTGGACTGTGAGGCTGTGTGAGGGACCACCTGGAATCCCAGCTGACCCTCTGGATTAGGCCATGCTATTTAACTGTTGAAAGCAATGTAGCTCTTGTGGGTTCCTCGCTATGGTAAATTACTTGGCCAGAAAACAAAAAAAAAAAAAAACAAACTGGAAAAAGAGAGTGAGGGAGAAAGTGGTGGGATACAAAGGATAACCTTGCCTTTTTGTCCAGAGCTGGAGACCAGTGCTCCAGGGACAGTATCACAAAGCATATGCTATGGTTCCTACAATAGGAATCCTTTACTTAATGTTTTACTTCTTGGTAGAATTTTCTTTAGCAGTGACTGTTTGTTGTAAATGTAAAAAGCCAAAATAAAATTATGCAACATTTAGGAATTGTACCTCAGCCAAAGTGGCTTACATTCATTTGAAGCATCATCTGTCTCAGTAATTAGAATACTTAGAGTTAACAGGGACCTGGCCCAAACTGTTTGCTTTTGGACTGTGTTCTGTTTTAGCATCTGCCCTTGAGTTAATTTTTAAAAATTTCTCAGTATGTTCTAGCTGTGGTCTGCATATTTAATTCCTCTTGGATATTTTGATACCATTATGGATGCATGATGGTTTCAAACTAAAAAAATCTTGATATTTTCTGTGTGGATAGAATATAGAACTATAGTATTTTCCATTATGAGTAAATATTTCTCATTTTTTTTATCCTGCAAAATTTATATTTCTGAAAAAATGTGAAACTTTAGGATGTGAGTGAAAGTTCCATTTTCAGTTCAGTGACTTTCTAAGTTAGAAAAATGCATTACTAAAGTGGGAGTTTCTGTGATACTATGAGCAATAAATATTATGCTAGAGTAGTAGGAAATATTAGTTTTGTTATTTTAAAGTACAACCATTCCAGTTCAGTTACAGTATTTTAAAAGCATATTTTGGGACTAGCTATATTTGCCTAATGGTTTTCTGTGAATTACTTTGCTGATACCTCCATTTGTATTCTTACTGAAGAAGAGGTGCAGAAATGCTGATTTAGAATATTAAATTTTAAAGAACATTGAAATAGCTGTTGACTGAGAAATTTTTCTGGACATCAGTCTCTCAAAATCAAAGCAATATGGAAATATTTATGGAATTTTAATTCCAGAAGTTTTTAATATTAATTAGTAAATAGAGGGAAAACTCCAGTATTTTTTTGGTTTTGGGTTTCCTTTCATTCTTCATGGGTAAGAAGAAAAGGAGAAAAAGGCTTAAAAAGAGAGCATTGGTGATGTAAGTTGAGGAACTCTGACAGAAAATTGACATGAGACACTTGCTCTGGTATCATATATAATTGTGATATCAGTGTAGAGTGTGCCTATATCTTTATGTGTATTTATTTGTCATACAAAAGAGGTTTCTTTTTTTTCCTCAAGAGAGTTACAAGATCATATAGAGATTAAGTTAGAATTTTGTATGTGTCACTTTTCAATCAAGTATCTCAAACTACTACACAAAAATGAGAGCTAACATTCCAGTTAGAGCTGGAGAAAATAAGATCTGGGGTGTTAATACCACACTGCAGTTCACACGTTCAGCCTGGGCAGAGAGAGGGGGAAGACTCTGCTTCTCTTATTTCCACTGTACTGTCAGCTCTGACAAATGCCATTTAGTGTTTTCCTGTTACTAGGTCACTGCTAATGACACCTGAAATGTAGATGGTGAAGTGAGAGTGTGAAAAATGCTTAATAGCTGTTTTGTCAGGGAAAAGTTACACATAAAACCACTTTGTACTTTTTATTGGAACAATCTGGCTATTAAAGCATATTTAACAATTCCAATTTTTTGATGCGTGGTATGCCGTAATTACCATCAATTTTTATTATTTTTGGCAAATGATCATCGCTGTGCTCTGAGGACTTCACCTGGACAGATTTTTCCATTTCATGCAACACAAAAGCAGTTTTTTAGCTCCTCTAGCAGTGCTTATGTTCAACCCACCACATTGAGCAGTGACCTGTTAACAAGATGGTTCAAAGGCTTAGCAATACATGTGTTTGGATTTAGATTGGCTTCCACTGTCCTAGAAGTTAACCTCAGTCATTTAGAGCTCCTAGAAATCATCTTGGAACAGTGAATTTTACTGACCACTGGTTAGTAAGAAAGTAGTATGTAGAAAATCTTATAATTGAGTACCCTTAAACTCAATGGAGTTACTGTCCCCATACTAAGCCATACTGTCCCCTTAGCCATATCATATTTTAGATCCAGTCATCAAGCTTTGGTTTGCTACTGCATATTCTTCTGACAGAGCTGAGTGACTGTTGTGAAATATTTAGCATTTTCCTGAATCCTTATCTTTTGCATTAAAAAAATTAAGTATGTTTTTAATTTTATTGGTATCATGTTTGACCACTACATTCCTTTTGCCTTCCTTATGTAGTGATGACAGCAGAGAAAGGCATTTTAGAGTAAATGAATATACTTCTAGGCTACTTAAAAATGTTATAGTTCTCTCTGATCAAACTGAAGATGAAAATTGGCTTTGTATTTATGCTCCATGTCGAGTACCACCATGAGAATGGCACTTAAACTCTTTGTACCGAGTGGTGTAGTGAACAATGTGCTGCGTTAGGCACAGCTCAGTAGTGGAAACAAGAATACATCAGCGAAAATTTGCCCGGCTTTCCTTGGCCTTGGGTGGCACTGGGGACTCCTGGAGTTCTTTTGTCAGTAATGGGTCTTCATAAGTGGATCTGGTCTTCAGATTCCCAAAGGATGATTTTTGTCTTCTGTGCCTGCTTGTCCAGATGATGTCTGAGACTTTCAGGAGCTTTGTCATTGTCTGGATTGTAACGAAAGGACGTGCTCTTGGCTGTGCTCCAAGATAATCCATTCAGTTGCTTGATGTCCTGTAGCTTGGGGATAGGGAGAAGGTGACTCCACCAAATAATGAAGACTCTATTCTTATTGGCTGGATGGCAATTCTGTACAATAATAAAATAAAGTAATTAATGTATCTTAATTATAATACTCTTTAAAAACCATTGCCTTAGCATATTCTTCCAATAATGTGCAGCTAAAAGAACAAACTCAGAAAATATAGAGATGCAACTTTGTTAATAATTCATAAACACATTTTAAGTGCAGTTTGGATAAAGTACAAGAACAGAGCAAATACTGAGCGCTTCTTTTTTTCTTTTCAACAACTTGGTTATGTTTTTTTCAAATACTCTTTTCCACACTGTATTACTTTAAGGATCATGAAGACCACCATTACCTATCTGCAGATTACACTGAAAAATGCTGGTTTCTTTTAATTGCAACTAACTTACCATCAGTAAAAGCAGCAAAGATTTTGAACGGTATGAGATGATATCTTCCCTAAGTTTGTGATAGCCATGTACCTTTCTGTCCAGAAGAGATTTTAAGAAGCCTTAATATTTTGCATTTCATTTAATTTCATGGATCAGAAAGGAAGGAGTTGTAGACTTCCATTCTTTTTCTTCCAAAATTGAGAAAAAAAAAGTAAATTATTTAAAAGCAATTAGTTGCATGCATATTGTTCTGGCAAACCATTCTATCCCTTTCTTATGTAAATTTTGAGGCAGATGTGATTTATCTGTCTTGTTGGTATGAAACAGGGGAAAACCAAGGCTGCCCTTTTAAACTGATGTAGGTTGCTTTCCATTCTAATTTTATTGTTATAGAAAAATAAGACAATTTCAAAATCAGTTTGAGTCAATAACAGAGTAATAGCATCCTAAAATGATATTATTATTTATTCATGCTTAGTTAAATATAACTGTAACATGAAGTAAATGATTATCTGTTTTGGATATAATTTCATAATAAGGCCTTTGAAGGTCATTTGGACTACACAACTAATTAATGTTTTATTTCCAGCCTTCCTTAATTATTCTTGCCAGATGGTCCTTTATTTGTGTTATTGCTTGGAGTTTCCAGCTGAGGTTGTTTGATTGTTGAAGAAAAATATGTGATGGCACTATAAGATAACTGTAATTGAATTGTTAGGTATGTTAGAACATCCAAGCCTTCTGTCCCTGCTTTAGCCACATCTGGGAAATAAGTTTGTTAACAAAGTGCTTTGGCACCTCACTGAATACTTGATGTGATATATGAAAATGTTTAGAGCAAACTCAATTAGCATAAAAGCCTTTAGAAATAGAACTCTGGTAGCTTCTCATTCATTTATGAATTGCAAAATCTTCTGGGTAAAATGCACAAATGGGTAAATTACCAGGTGGTTGGTTTGGTTTAGGCTTTTGTTTGGTGGTGTTTGTTGGCATCTGACTTCCTTTTCTCACATCTAGACAATATTGCTTTTGTGTTTATAGCAGGGTATCTTTACATTACACAAAATAATCTGATGAAAGCATAGTAATAGTCACTATATTTGGATATTAGGTTAACTTTGGTAAATAACATCTCAGGAGGGCTGGTTTCTAAGAAGGTTAAATTCAACACTGGCAGATGTCAGATTTCGGACCAGGAATGTAAATACAGCATTTACAGTAAACTGTTTTGTTTTAATCAGTCATCAACATCGTTTGCATTGTGCTAGTAAATAAGTATCACGCTTGTTCTTTGAAAGTCCCATGGTGCCAGGTTCGATATAGCAACAAATAAACATGCATGCTCTAAAAAAGCAGAGGAAACGAGAGCAAAAATGGTGCATTCTAGTACACAAATGCATAATTTGATTCCAAATACTTGTTTTATCTTTTCTCTCTTTTCAAGCCATGGTTTTCACCTTTTTTCTATAATCATTGTAAGGAGCAGTTTTGGGAAATGGAGATGAGTTTACAGAAGATATTGAATATGTTTTACTGATATGTGTGTTGGGGTAGCTGGGAAGAAAGAACTGAGGTATTTGTGTGGGAAATCGATTAATGGATGAATAAGAAAGGTATTGACACAAAGGTTCAAGATCAGAAGGAAAAATAGGCTCATCTACAAAGTGAAAAGTGAGATGTATCTTTGTGCCATTCATAGCAGTGTCCTTCAAGAGACTTGGATAAAATGTTCTATTAAAAAAGGTAAATCAACTACAAATCAGAAATTACAAGGAAAAGCTTACCACAACAATGGATAAGAACTTGTTGAAAAAGAATAGGTTAGAGAAGATGACTTTTCTGGGTTGTTTTGTTTTGTATTTACTAGCACAATAGAAAATGCTCTGGAAGAAAACTGTCCTTCTGGTTGTGGAAATCGGCTCCTGGTGCTGAAAATATGGATGTTTTATACCAATCTAGCACAGCATTTAGAAATACTGGTAAATTTTTGTGCTGCCTCTTTCTACTGGAGTAGGTGTTTAGCAGCACAGTGTATCTCCTTAGATCCTCACAAGTCATTCGAGGAGCAGTTTAGCTGAGCAGCAGAGAAATCCTCTCCCCCTCAGCCAGTATCAGAGATGTGTGTTCTTGGCTTCTGAGGGCTCTGAGCGTAAAACTTTGGATGTTAGGGAAGATAGGAAGCAGCTGCTGCCTTTCAGAGCACAAATGTAGGGCTTTCAGAGCACACTGTGTCTGCCATGGAGCAGGATGGAGCCCGACAATGGAGCCCAAAACACAATACAGATGCATCAAATTAAGGCTCTGCCCACTGGTGTCTGCTGCTTCCTCTGTAATTCAAGCGTTTGTGCTTTAACTCGTTTGGTTGTTAAAATGTTATAAATATGCATGTTTTGAATTGCTGCTCTGAAAAATGGGACTCTGGAGCTGGTGGCAACATCTCTGCAGTGGTGGAGTGAGTGGGCACTTGTGTCAGCTGCAGGAGTTCTGCCCATTCATATTCAAATCCAGTCCTTGTGCCAGAACAGAGAGGCAGACTGTTCACATGCTCGTGTCTTCTCCAGTGCTCAGCATGCATGTCTCTGAGACACCAACAAAACAGACACGTGGATTTCTGTAACAACCAGTTAAACTCACCAGAAACTGCTTTTAGATGCTGCTTACCCAAATAAGCAAAATAGGTAAAAGAAGCAAGAGTACCAGGGGGATTTCACCTTAGTAATTTTACAAATCTTTTCAGTTTCAGCTTTCTTCTTTTTATCAGTTCACCATTTCTCTGCTTTCCACTTCATTCCCTTGCTGTAGAAACCAAATTACCCAAGCAATATTGCATGGTATTTTTAAATAAAAATTTTAGGACTGTATATGAACTTTTCACTCCTCTTCCCTCTTATCTGGTGTTGCAAACAAAATAAACCAAGGCCAGTGCCCCCAAGTTCCATAAGCTGCCTTGCTATCCATGTACTGAACTCTGCAGCTTTGTAGGCAGTCTTTTCCAAAGTGTCCCAAGAGGGTTCTGCGTTTTGCTGTTTGCACTCAGTGCAGCAGGAAGAAGGGTGGCCAGCTGGGAAGAGACACAAACCATAACAGAAGCCAGCTGACCTCTGGCTCCAGGATCTGTGTGAATGGAAGGTTGGTCCCTGATGGTCTCTTACCACAGCATGATATCCCAGTGTGAAATGCCAGCATGAAATTACTGATTATCCTGCTTTTTAACTTCAGGATATGCTGCTGACTTTATATTTTTGTAAAGTCACCATAGGACTACAGAGATACTTGCAGAAAGAGGTATTATCTTCCCATTGTGACATTAAATTGTATCAGACTAATTTAGCAGTCTTTTGTAACACTTATTTTAATACCTCTGCCTTTTATAGGGATTTATAAAAATGCTGTGCAGAAAAAAAAAGCCTCCCCAAGCAATAGATTAAGTGGGTTTTTTAACCTTATTGTGTAAACCTCTAAATTCTTTGACATTACATATGGTTTTTCATGGTGTAGAAGATCAATATTAGTGTTTCTTCTTGCCCACAATGCAAGATGTATTACTCAAGGTACATGACATACTACCTCACCAAAGTACCCGCTGAGATTTGTAGGTGGTGTTGGGTTACAACTGTTTTTTTCCTGGAGGCTAAAATTGCCTAAATCTTGGCTCTCACTGTGCTGTTTTTTCCCTCATTATATATTTAAGAGGGTCAAATCATTCATCATTCTCAATTACTGGGATATAATTCACTGCATGCAATGTGAGCTACAGACCAGATGCCTGGAAATTCCTGCACTGACCAATAATGTTAGGTCCCAGTACACATTCTGTTTTTAATACAACAGTAACATATTTGTTTCCTATTGAATTATTTGCAGAAGATGCATCCCCAATCAAAGCTTCATCAGGCAGGTGGTTATCAGAATGGGACACAATCAGGGAGACTCAGAGCAATCTAAACATTCTGAGCTCTGTTCCTTTTAACAGCCCATAAAATGCCAATAACATTTAAAAGGAATAACTTGATTTTATTAAAGGGCAGGATCTGTCATGGGAACTTGAGGCTGCAGGGCGTTTAAATGAATGTCTCATAGTGGACTGGAAGCCCTGCCCTCTACTACTACAGGTACTGGGAAATAGGTGCTTTCATTTTGTAAGTGTTTCAGCCTGTCTATATTCTTCTCTGCTGTTGTTGCATAAAATAATTTATTCTTCATGGTGTCATGCAGTAAATACATTAGAGCTAAGGTACAGATATCACGAAAAATTCAAAACAATCTGTGTGAACATCCTGTTCTAGTTTTGAATTTTTTTGGTTTGCTGTACCTTCACATATTTTGTGCTAATTCCTGAATCATGGCAAAAAAGTATGAGGTACTAAAGGAGTTTAAAGGCTGGGGCTTTCTTCAGACAATGAAGTCTCGATGTCTGGGATTCTCAAGTGGTCTATATACACAGCACTTTGGTTTTTTAAGTATGAATCTGCTATGAAGCATCAACTCAGTTTGTGTCCAACAGAGCTTTTAAACAGGATAGTATTTGAAATGCTAAGAGGGAAGGTGTTCTGTTAGGTAAGGGCTCCGGCGACGCGTGTCGCCGCACTGACTAGCTGTTTCTCCTC